>VCII01000586.1:0-67500 GCA_006030095.1 Triplophysa siluroides | reverse complement strand
CGGCAACGAAACCTTAACGCGTCCCTGGGGGGGCTCGAACCACCTTTCGGTTAACAGCCGAACGCGCTAACCGATTGCGCCACAGAGACAGACAGAGGCGGCGGGCCAGCGAGGGACGGCGGCAAAACGAGACGTTGAATTCCTCTCTAGGACTTGGCTTGACTTGGATAGAAAGAGTAGAGTTTAATAGAGTCTTGACCATGTACGTCGAGGCACGCCAATATAGCGGCTGTTTTCAAAGAGAGCCCATTTAGCCCTTTAAGAGTCTTCTGTATTTGTCCAAGAAGCTGCACAAAGATACCGTCCCTAGGTCTGGAAGCCTAGGCCCTGGAGAAAAGCACCAAGAACAGAGAGCCGCTGCACGCCCAACGTGGGGCTCGAACCCACGACCCTGATTAAGAGTCTCATGCTCTACCGACTGAGCTAGCCGGGCGTAAAGCAGCCGGGGTTTCAGGATGACTCTACGGAACACACGCTAACTTCGGCCCTTAATTGTAAGGAGACGAAGAGGAAGCCGTTGAAGGATCTAGTGAATTGGTAATTCGTTCAGGAAAGTATTAAAGCAACACGGTGTTGATTACATTTGCATATCGTGTGGTCCAGTTTCCCAAATTCAATAGAGGAAGCTTCACATATAAACAGGCTGCGGGGAGTTCTAAGATCGGATATTCTTGCTTGTGACCATGATGTGATACAATCGGAGAAAGGATAGGTAATAGCTGAGCGCTAAAACTCTTTGGGAGCGTCCTAGGGACGCCGTGGCGCAACTCTGGACTGACCGTTTTCGTTTCAGTGACAGAATAGCCTAACATTTCAATATGCAATGTTTTATGAAAGTAAAAGTAACAACAACAACAACAACAAGAAAAACACAACTTTTCATTAAATCTGTTTCATGAATTTCATATGAGGTGTGAAAGCACAATATGTGCATCCATCGGGCCGCAGCTAAACGCTAGCCTGTCTCGCATCAGGAGCAGGACTTAGTGTAAATGACTGTAGGGTTAACTTTTTTTATTAAACAGGTTAAAGGGACGGTAACTCATTGGGTAAATGAAGCTATACACATAGCCCTAACCTTACAGTAAATCAGGGTTGTACGATAAAGCGGTCTATTTTCTTATTTTTAAGCAAAAACTACTGAACATACAAACAGTCGCTGGCGTGCTTGGCTTTACATGGAAACGGTCGTTGGCTGATTTCTGGCAGACAGTGTGAGGCACAGGCGTCAAACGCAGTTTCTGGAGAGCCTTTTTCCGGCACAGTCTAGCTCCAACCAGAGCTGGCTTGAAGTTGCCAGTAATCCTCTGAAGGGCTTGATTACCAGGCACAGGTGTGTTCCATCGGGCGTGAGCATGCGTTCTGTCTGTCCCGTACTCATTTGCCTGCTGTCGATTTGCATTCTTCCTGTACGGCTTTGCTGTCCCTGCCTATCCATAGACCGCCGTCAGTGAGGGCCAGTGGCGCAATGGATAACGCGTCTGACTACGAATCAGAAGATTCCAGGTTCGACTCCTGGCTGGCTCTTTGCGCCTTCATTTTCATGTCACGCGGGCTTTAGCTGACCTGTGGGAAAAATTGCTCGGACGTTACCTGGTAGCCGGGCCTTCGATAGCTCAGTTGGTAGAGCGGAGGACTGTAGGCGTCTCACTGGTCATCCTTAGGTCGCTGGTTCGAATCCGGCTCGAAGGAAGCGCCTTTTATGGTCTTGGAGACCGTTGCGTGCCGTCAAATACCATTGTTTTCAAAAGCCCATGAAAAACAGCCATAGGGCGTCCAAAACCACATTCCCTGACCGGGAATCGAACCCGGGCCGCGGCGGTGAGAGCGCCGAATCCTAGCCACTAGACCACCAGGGAGTACATGACCGTAACCGGTCCTCCGCGGGAGCCGTAAGTAGAAAGGATAGGTAATAGCTGAGTGCTAAAGCTCTTTGGGAGCGTCCGTGGGACGCCGTGGCGCAACTCTGGACAGCTCAACCACAGGGAGCTCAACATCTTCATCTCCGTCCGCTTGAGAGGCTCGGTGAGGCAGCAGTTAAAAATAACCTTGAGCTCTGCCTCACCGAACTCCATCTCCCATGTGACTGCCACAAACTCCTGGGCGAAGTACCTGATCCCGCTGTCCATGCTTGCTGCCTGCTGGGTTCGGTTGGGCTCGTTCATTCTGTCACGATCTGAGGGGGAGAAGAACCTAAGTGCAGGCAGCCGTACGGGGTTACAAAAACAAGACTTTAATGAAGGGACAAAAGAAATACCCTCAATGGGGAAAAACACTGACACGGCTCAAATACAAAACAAGAAAACAAAACTTCCCACAATGGGGCAAAAATGAAATCAAAACTGACCGACACAACGTCACAAAAAGGGCAAGATATGGTTTCACAAACCGTATAGGGCAGGCAAGACACAACACGACTCGGGCACGATACAAAACGAACTAGCACAGGACAGCAAACACAAGGGCATTAAATAGGGACATTAAATAGACATACAAAGGATAATTAATGAGGACCAGGTGACAGAGATCAAACACTAAGGGAAAGCTAACGAGACGAAAAGGGCGGGAACACAGACGAGACACGAGAAAGCACATGGGAAGCCAATATATAAACAAAGCCATGTCTTTCTCACACAAAAGCTAAGGCTATGCCATGACTCCGCTACAAGATCAAGAATAAACATGACATGATAGCGGAATCATGACAATTTATACTTAACTCATGTTAATACATTTTCATGAAGATCTATTCTAATATATATTTTTTAATGCATTATCACTTTCATATGCTCAAAACTGTCCTTGTCTTGCAGTGCATGAGGATGTCTCTACAGACATGGACATGGCAGACCATTCTAGGGAGCAGTGCGAGGCTCTTGACTATGAAATCAAACCTCAGGCCCTGTCGCACCTCATGGACACTAGGACTAAATCATCCTCTTCAAGAGCAATTGGTATGTGGTTGTAGGACTGTGAAAGTAGTTTAGCGTGTAGCTCAGTCAGATGTTTACAATCTCTGATAGCCAAACACTACTCCAGCAGCTCTTCCTCTCTATAAGGGAGGCCTCGCCCATTTTTTGGCATATTTCTTTGGGCGGAGGTGCTCAAAAGCACTCGGAATAGTGACATGATGTTCCCGGGAAGTAGAGGGCTGTAGTCTGATTCCAAACGTTTTCTGTAGACCTTGAAAAGTGAATTCTGTTAAAGACAATATCTTGCTTGGCACTGAACTTTGAGCTTTATCATTTTGCAGATATTATTTATGCTCTAACAGCAATATTACACACTAACTAAAGCTTGAAAAATGTGATCGTGGGGAACATGGCCTTAAATAATCTGGCACCATGCCTGATTTCAGGTATAGAGGAGAGCAGTTTTAAATTCATGTACAGTAATTCCATTCAGTTTAAGCATTTTCTCCAAGACAACTTTTCATGCTTCAAAGTATCTTTTTGCTTGACCATGCTTGCATTTCTTGTAATATGTGTCATGTGTGTAGGTGAATTGAGTACTGGATGAGAGTAGACCTATGAATGAATTGATCATAAAGGATGGTCACATGTGCCTCACAAGAGATTTGTATCCCTGGGAAATGGATTCAATGGTAATGTAATCCTTTTCAAAAGCATGTGTTAAGAAGTGACTTCAAGGATGAAAAAGTGTCGTTAGCTTTCTCAGGCAGTTGAAGAAATACCTTAAAGCTACAGTTTGTAACAATTTTGCAGTAAAATATTCCAAAACCACTACGCCAGTGTTATATATTTTGTTCAGCTGAGTACTGGGCAATTCCATGAAAATGTCAACCTTGCCATGAAAAAACAAAGTTTTTACCAACGTTTTTTACTATGGTAACAGCACAGATATTACATTACATTTACATTTAGTCATTTGGCAGACGCTTTTATCCAAATCGACTTACAGATGGGGTAAACAATCGAAGCAATAAGGACAACGTAAGTACAACAAAAAGCATAAGTGCAATCAATAAAACTGGCATCATAAAGCCTACCACAGTATGCAGAGCTAAGTTAAGTTAGTTTTTTTTTTTTTTGAAGAGTAGAAAAGAGATAGAAGTCAGAACTGATCGGTAAGGTGTTGACGGAAGAGATGCATTTTCAGACGATTCTTAAAGATGGCTACAGAATCCGCAGATCTTGTTGCCGCGGGCAGATCGTTCCACATAAGTGTAACCGATCCAGAGAAGGTTCGTGAGATCGATTTTTTACCTTTTTGGGATGGCACCACAAGACGTCGTTTGTTTGCAGAGCGCAGAGATCTGGTGGGTACATACGTCTGCATTAGCGAAAGAAGATAACCAGTGGTGGACTTGTAGGCCAGGAGGAGGGATTTGAATTTGTTGCGAGCCGCAATAGGGAGCCAATGTAACTTTATGAAGAGAGGAGTGACGTGTGCTCTCTTCGGTTCATTGAAGACCACTCTTGCCGCTGCATTCTGGATATTAGCACTTGGTGGTTCAAAAACCCATGTGAGATCTCTCTTCAAATTTGTAAAGCATTTGTTTTATTTTTAGTGCATGATTTTTCATAGTCAGGTAAGTGCCATTTTCAGGATTGTCCCATCCATCACGTTACATATTCCTCATAAATGGACACATGAACAGGTTTTATTCCGGTTTTGGCCATTAGAGGCCCCCATTGTGCCTTTGTTTGATCCTTTGTTTTCAGTTATTGTTTGCACCTGTGCCTCGTTTCCCTTGAGTGTATTTAAACCCTTAGATTTCCTTAGTTCTTTGTTGTGTGTTTGAATGTTAGCACCCAGTCTCAGAGAAGCGTTGGTTGCTCCAGTTGGAGTCTCTTTTGGTAATTCGTTTATTTTTTGAATATTTTTTAGGTTTTTCTGTTGTACCTACTTACCTTGTAGATTTACTTTTTGACTTTGTGAATTACCCTTTCATCTCTTGGAATTCCTTTTGATGTTGTGGATTTATATTTTTGCCTGGAGAACTTTGCGTTCTATATTATTAAACATCGTCTCTAGTGCTACTGTGTCTGCCTCATCTTCTGGGTTCTGCAGACTCCTAGTTTCTCACACCGGAGACTCCAGTTCAAAACCGAGCCCTGACATATTTCCTTTGTTATAGATATAAATAGAACATTTTATCATGGACTGACTTTTTTATGTTAAGACTCTATCAACACGGGTTTAGTAAAATATAAACCGATGGTTCTATTTTTTTAAATAAATTCATTCTCTGAGCATTTTTATGACACGTCCATAACGTTGGAATTGCCCTATTTGCAATATCTCAAATGTTTCCAACTACTTGTTAATCGTGAGAAAATCTCCATTCTAAACAGTTACACAGGGCTGTGCAGTTGCCTGTCAATAGCGTCATATCCGCATTACCCTTTGTTACCGCCTTTACTGACGTAGAAACCGCATGACAACAGTGTTGTGGACAAATGCGGAAGTAGTGTATAGCGTCTAGTTAGCCACTAACTTGTTTCGAGCGGTCACTTATTTATGGACCACAATTATACGCAACATCTATAAAACTTTACCTCATCCGCTAACATGATTTCTCGTTCCCATCTGATTGATGGCCCTCAGCGGTGGAGTTTAAGACAACAGATCCCATCATTCCACGCTCCTTCATGGAGTCATCAAGCTACGGCATTGCTGTTGTTTTGAACGTGCGCCCTCTAGCGGAGGTTTTTACAAACTTTAGCTTTAATACTTATTTGTAATGATTTCTTGTTTAAGTTGGACTCCCAAAAGAAAGATGCCTTGATTTTCCCCCTATGGACCGGCTCTGGGCACTTTCTGCTGTGTGCAAGTGAATTTTTAGAATTTGTTAATTGCAAGATCATTCTCGTGGAGAGATGGTTTTTGAAAACTGAAAAACAATCACATTTAAGTTGTAGGTCCTTTTTTTTTAGCATTTTGTAATCCTGCCATTGACTTAATCTATTGTGTAATGATGAAGACATGTTGACATGTTTCCCCTGTAGGTTATAAAGTCACTTAAAATTGAGATTCTGTTCCTGGATTCCCTATATTCAGGGCAGAGGACAAGGCTTTACACATGAGTCTTATTGAAACATATTTAGGTTTCAAAGGAAGATGTTTGCTGGTGGTCGTGTTCTCCAGACTTGTTCAAACTGTCTGAACTACTGTAAGTCATGTTCCCCAGACTTGCACAGTTTGTTTGAAATACTGCTGTTTGCCAGTGGTGTTCCTAAGACGGACATGTTCTGCAGCACAAAAACTCTGTTCCTCAACAGTGTGTTCCCGTACTTCTTGAAGTTACTGATGCCATTTTTGCTTTTATCAGGTCTGTTGCACAGCACATTGTCTAGGGACCATTGACAGAATTAACAGGCCTGGATGTTAAGGTAAAATAATCCTTTGCTCTGTGTGCGTTTTGGTATTAGGGAATGTGAAACAAAATGAGAACTTTTTTATGAAGTATTATAATTATAATATTTTGTGGTTTGTGTCACAACTTGGGCTATTACTACATTAACTATTTCTTGTTTCACCCTTACAATTACATCCTACAAACCACAAAACAAGACACATTGACACACATCTCTAAATTGTTAAGCTTTTGAACTTTATAAAAGGGGTCCCTCAACAACATTGCGGCAATGAGCTGTGGAATCTTCATGATAATGGTGAGCAGTTTTCCAGTAAAATAAAACACTAATTTCTAGGTCAAAATCTCTCACAGAAAGTCTATTCACACATGCAGCTTTTTTATTTAATTTATTGGCATTGTGCTTATGTGTTAGTGGAGTAAGGGCCAAATAATGTTAGGGCTCTGTGACGGCTTTAGTTGTTTCTCTTCTTAGTTTCCCCCTAAAGCAGTTTTTTGTAAATGTAATGGGAGTCATAATGTTGCACGAGAGGATTCTCTCTTTTTCTTTTCATTTAGCTTGCTGACTTCACATGCGCGCACACACATTCATTTTACACATTTTTAACTATTGTTTGCCTATATTTACAGTAAGCCTGGTATGTTGTCATGGAGGCTCCATTTAAATTCACAATTTTAAGTATTACATTTACATATAGTCATTAAGCAGACGCTTTTATCCAAAGCGACTTACAAAGAGTTCAAGAAGCAATGAGCGATGTCATAAAGGAGCCACAATACATTAGGTGCCAATACAAAGGTACTGGTTTCAACAAAAGCTAGACCACTACCTGTCAAGTATTCACAGAAGAGATGGATTTTAAGTGGTTTTTGAATGGTGTGAGAGATGTGGTTGACCGGACCGAGTTAGGAAGAATGTTCCACCAGGAAGGAGCTGTGAATGAGAATAAGCGGGAAAGCGATTGACTGCCCTTATGGGAAGGCAATACAAGACGCTGGTTTGATGAACGCAGGGATCTTGATGAGGTGTAGGAGTGCAGGGGGTTTCTAACCTATGGAGTCAGCGTCTGTCAGGCTTCTGACCTTTAAAATGTTTTTTCTAATGGCAATCACCTCTCTTAAGAGAATCGGAGATTTGCAGGCGCTCTTGACCTCGCCTTCCTGTTTACCTTTTGCCCCTGGGATGGTCAAAGCTATTCTGCATCCTCACCCGGCGTATCTGCCTAAAGTTCCGTTCTCCACCGTGCATCCGGTTGTTCTTGAGGCCTTCTGCACTCCGCCGTTCACGAAGTTGGAGCAGGAAAGATTACACCTACTGTGTCCAGTACATACTCTTCAGACTTATGTCCACCGCACTAGCCAGTGGCGTAAATCTGAGCAGCTTTTCATATGCTATGGGGGCCGCAAAAAGGGGGCGGCTGCCACCAAGCAAACAATGTCACATTGGGTGAGGGATGCTATTGCTCTGGCCTATGAGGCGCGCGGTCAAGCTTCACTTGAGGTGTTCCCTTGCAGCAAGTGTGTAATGCGGCGGGCTGGTTCTCTCCGCACACATTTGTCAGATTTTATAGTCTGGATGTCTATGCTACTCCAGGCTCACGTGTCCTGGAGTCTACATCCCGAAGTCATATCTGAGGCCTCCTCTCGGATTGTGCACACATGCCACACAACCTTGGGGGGTCCAGACACTTCCAGTGCGGCGGCATTGGTATTCTCGTTCCCATAGCGTTTGAAATGCAGCATCGAGTGTAGCTTTTGATAGGGAACGTCTCGGGTTACTTGGCTGTAACCCGAGAAAAAGTGGGAACGAGATGCAGCGCCTAAATGCCGCACTGTAAGCGTGCACGGACGACCTTTCAGACAAAGTTGGAACCTAAAGACGCGTCCACATCACGCGTATTTATAACCTGCAGGTGCTAGTGTAATTAGCCACATCACCTGCCGAGGTTATTTAAAGCCAAAAAATGTTGCTGTGTTTGACACACGTGCTTCACAACCGGTCGAACAAAGACTGTTCTCCCAAAGCGTTTGAAACGCAGCATCTCGTTCCCACTTTATCAGGGAACAGGGTTACAGCCAAGTAACCCGAGAGTGTTACACTCTAAAGAGTGTTAATGTAACTCTGAATCAGAGTTAAAGTGAATGAGATAATAAGGTGATGAATGAAGTGATGATTGAGCATTAGGGATGAACACCTGATGATAATGAGCAGAATCACTGAAGGAAAGAGAAACACAAGAACTACAACTGACTTCAGCCACAGCCTCACATGAGATCAACTGAAGATAAAAAGCACATTAAATATCTCTAGATCCCAGCAGAAGAGGATTAAACAACTCCACAAACAGCATTACCAGCTTCACTTATTACTAACCAGATTGACTTGATTCTGTCAGACCTCTACACAAGCTCTTATTGAGAATGAACAGAGCTTTAGATGTTGATGTTTTATTCAAACTGTTTGGTTACCAGGTTTCCTTTCGTGGTGCAGTTTGACTTTTACCATTTATGTGATTTTGTGGTCTTTTTAAGAGTGTTTAGCAAAACATGTCATTTGTTGTAAAGTTAGTCAGAATCAAAGATGATCAGGTGATGTTACTTTCTGAGTTAGATGTAGAATAATTCACTAATTTTAATTCTGGCCTAAAGTAGTGATTTATTATTAACAAATAAATATTATTATTATCTGGATTACCAACTCTCAAACATTTGGATTGAGAGACACGAAAGTTGTGTTAGTTACTATACTAATGTTACGGGAACGCTTTGTGTTTGCCAGAATCTCACACTCTCACCAACGCAAATTATATGCAGTTTAGTTGCTATATTGTATTTATGATTGTCTTTCTGTCTGGCTTGTTATCGCTCGCAAAGATTATGCTGGACTTATGTTTTACATTTCAGCATTTGGCAGAAGCTTTTATCCAAAGCGATTTACTCATATACAATGTTAAGTGTAAGGTTATCTACAGTTGAGCAATTGTTTGTCATTTTATCAGTGGTATCTATCTGTAAAGACATCTTCAAACCATCTCTAAATTAAATACATCATAGCAAGATTCTTTGCACAGAAAAGTCAGAACATTTTACTTAAGACATTTAATTGTGATTCACTGATGCTATATTTTATAAGACTCTGTAAGGCATTATTACAACATACATACTAACAGTTTTAATAACTTTGTTACTTAAAGTAAATCCTTAAGAAAATCAACCATGGTTTCATCATAGAAAAACTAGCTATGGTTTAACTACAGATGTCACAGTTGCACTAAGTGAAAACCAACAAATGTTAACATGTTTTACAAGGAATCTCCCACTTCATATGAAATCATCTTACTAAGTCACTTCACAGATCTGTAGAATAAGAGTCAGTTCTGCACACGACCGTGTTTGGTTTTGTAGGACGAGCAAACACAAGAGCACGTGAAGCTCATATATGGTATAGATCGACATGAATGTATGTGATGGTAAAACAGCCTCTAAAGCAACTGAAGGCCGAACTCTGATGGTTTGAATCCGTTACAATGAGCCATCAGCAGAACAACTCGAGTCAGACTTCATTTTATATTTAGTTTACGACCTCACGTTTCCATCATGATAAATCTGTTGGGTGCAACTTTAAACACAGTGTCTCGAACAAATGTGCGAGTTTGCAAAACATGAGAAACTCTTTACTGATAAAGTGTGTGGCTCTTAAAAGAGCCTTTGTGTGCGGCGGATGAACGCGGCGCTTTACTTGGAGCTGGTGTACTTGGTGACGGCTTTGGTGCCCTCGGACACGGCGTGTTTGGCGAGTTCACCGGGCAGCAGCAGACGCACGGCGGTCTGGATCTCTCTCGACGTGATGGTGGAGCGCTTGTTTGTAGTGCGCGAGACGAGACGACTCGCCGGCGATGCGCTCGAAGATGTCGTTGACGAAAGAGTTCATGATGCCCATCGCCTTGGAAGAGATGCCGGTGTCGGGGTGGACCTGCTTGAGGACCTTGTACACGTAGATGGCGTAACTCTCCTTCCTGGACTTCCTGCGCTTCTTTCCTCCCTTAACGGCGGTCTTGGTGACGGCCTTCTTAGAGCCCTTCTTGGGCGCGGGCTTGGCTGGTTCAGGCATGATGCTTCTACACAAGTGAACAGACGCTGAATGACGAAGAGCCACGTCGCAGTGGACTTTATACACTCCCACATGCAAATGTTTAGCGTGACGACGCGCGTGGATTGATTGGGTGTCTTCTTCAGCCAAACCCATACAATGTGTCTACTGGTCAGCTCATAGTATGAGGGGTCGGAAAGAGAGCCAATGAAAGCGTTTCCCGCCCACAGCCTGGTGTTTGAAGGTGACCCTCCCACAAACGATTTTAAGTTTCTTTTGTTTTCACTTCCCGCCTTTTTTCGAATTTGATAAACTTTTATTTCATCACAGTCCCTTTATTTATTAAAGAAGTATTACACCATTTTTCTGAGTAAATCACAATCTATTGCACGTGCTTACGTTAATAAACTAGTTAGGTGATGATGGTGTTTCTTTTTCGAGCACCAGAAGTGTGCAGCACAGCGGGTTCATGGGATCAGTTAATCAAAATAATCAGATAATAAGACGAGCGTTTAAAAGAGTTTCGCTTGATATGAACGACAGAAAGTCAACTCCTCGAGTGAGAAAGTGGGTGGCTCTTAAAAGAGCCGTTGGGTTTCAAATGGTCTACTTCAGAATAAACGCGTTTAACCTCCGAAGCCGTACAGAGTGCGTCCCTGCCGCTTCAGCGCGTACACGACGTCCATGGCGGTGACGGTCTTTCTCTTGGCGTGCTCGGTGTAGGTGACGGCGTCACGGATAACGTTCTCCAGGAACACCTTCAACACACCGCGAGTCTCCTCGTAGATGAGACCGGAGATACGCTTCACTCCGCCGCGACGAGCAAGACGACGAATGGCGGGTTTGGTGATGCCCTGGATGTTATCACGCAGAACTTTGCGATGACGCTTCGCGCCTCCTTTACCGAGTCCCTTACCGCCTTTGCCTCTTCCAGACATGATGCACAATCGTTCAGTGTAAACCTCCGTTATGCTACAGACAGAGTATAGTGGAGGTGGTTTATATGTGTCTACAGGACCTTAACGGAACACACACACGCGTGGGCGGTGCCAAAGGCAAGTCACGCATTTGATTTTCCTCGCAGCTCCAAGACATGGCTTCCCCTAGGGAGGGGCGACTTGTGTTGCTCCGTCCACATGCCTTTTCATTGGTTAGTGGCAACTTAATGACGTCGATGCTACAGTAAACGAAATGGTCAACTCTGGTAAAAAATGTTTTTAGTTATTACCAAAGGGTTAAAATATACTTACAGCACATTTATTAACATTTGGTGGTTCAAGTACCCATGTTAGGTCTCTAGATTTCACTCGAGGTTCACTTTAGTTTGACATGGTCTATTATTCTAAATAAGTTGTGTAAACTACATTGACATCAGGACTTGATGACATGTATAGAAATGCTTGTCTGTTCTGTGTTGGTCTGTTCTTTAGTCTCTGTGTGTATATTGTAAAGATGGACACTACACACTGTCCATCACATTGCACACAGCTCTGGAACGGTACATTGTAAGAAACAATAGGTTAAACCTGTAAATAACACATCTGCACACTAATTTAAACAATATGATGTTGTTCTTTTGTCTATAATCTTTATTTCAGTTTTTGTATACACGGTTATTTTGGTAAGTGTAGCAATTTGTGCCTTCATTCATTCAAAATGCTGTCATTAGAGTGGTAGTGAATATAATTGATTGAAAATAAAAAAAGTATTTCATGCAAAATTCTGTTCATGCAAACTCAACTGTCATATAATGTGCAATGAAAGGTGCAGATGTTTCACACAGCAAATGGAGACATTTGTAGCCTATTTGTTTCACATGTTTACACTCTCATATTAAGTGAAATCTGCCCTACAGTCAGCTGACGTCACGGTCACATGACAGCGCTCTCACGTGACAGAGGCGCGATCCCGAATCCTACCTGATACTACACAAGTATATTTGTTTTGTTTGCCGCACTGCGCAGATGCAGCAGTTTGATCTTCAGTTTCTCTCGCGTTGAATGCCGATCGGTCTGCGCAACTCGAGATGTCTGATGCACATTTTCTGTTCACGGATAACCATGTTAGTGGTAAAGTTCAATCACACGTTACTTTTAAAAACTTGCTCGCATTGCTCTGGGAAAATGAAGCCCTCCAACATCCTACATGAGGTCGTGGAACACCCGCAGAAACATAAACCGGCGCAATGCTCGTCCACACACACATTACTAGCAGCACATGTATGAACCTCTGTAACTGTGGCCTATACAGGACGAGCTGTGTTCAGTAATACAGAAGGCCATTGTGTGTTTGCGCTCGCTGTGACCACGTCTGGAGATCCGACCAGCTAATAGTTTCCTTTATTCGTGTTCTAACAACAAAATAATATTAACCATTTAATTTCTTTAACTCTCTGAGGCCTGTACAGTCAAGGTGGTGCTCGTAACTCGGGGAGAATAAGAACTTATTTATATGTTTTTTATATAATTGGCTAAAGTTAATGCTGCTGCCACGAAGTGCTGTGTCCGGGGTAAAGAGGCGGGATTTTGGGTGGAAGTCACAAGCACCGTGCGCTAGTGGTCACGTGGTGTGTGCGTGTGTGGTCCAAAACATTCACGGCTACATTGAAACCACCGTTTGCGCCCTTGCTGCTCCTGATGCAGATCGTGATCTTTTGCAGGTAAATGTTTAATCTTGTCTTGCCTGGATATTTGGTGCAAACTCCCCCACAGAACACCTGAACGCCCCCCTTTCAAAATTATTGCTTTCATCGCCCACGACGTTCTCTGAACGCCCACTGGGGGGCGGTACCGCCCCCGTTGAGAAGCACTGAACTACGTCATTGATTAAATCAAGCTCACGTGATTGGTATCAGTAGATAATCACTTAAACAAGAACACACAGCTCTAAACACTTCTGGATCACGAGACAGGTCATATATATATTATCAAATATGACAGGCATGTACTATAACACAAATTAAAACATGACGTTACATCGGTCTCGTTATTTTCCACTCTTTCCTGAAACCATACAATCTTACACACAAACTCCTCGAGGGAAGATTGGTGTGATAACAGAAGATGTTGTCAAACATGATAAGAATTCACTTTTCACAGCCACACTGACCTAGCAGGAAGAGAGAGCCTAAGCATTCATCACAGACTTAATGTTGGCCTTAATCATGCTTAAATCATCTAAATAAGATAATGCTGAATGATAATATATGAATCTTTGTCAAAACCACACAAAAGTATTTATATTTGAAGTAAGGTGAAGCACAGCACCCGTCCCTTCAACGCAGAGCAGGATTAGAAGAATTTCTTACACACTTTGATCTTTAAAGGCACTCTGAATTGAGCCTTGGACGATGGCGTCACTTCTCCCCAGTTTACAACCCCTGTAGCCAAAAACACAAAGCAGAATTCTTTCATATACTGTACACCATATACACATCTAAGGATATATGTTAGCCATGACATTGCTTTAGAAATGCAATAAGCAAGATTACATAAACCCAACCATTCTGCCCAGTTGGCCTTGTGCGTACTTCATTGCTCATATTCAAACTTTACACAATCAAACACTTACTGTCGAGCCAGGCGTATGATACAGTTTCACTGGGGAATTAAAACTACTCCTCTCCTTTTCAGCAAAAAACTAAAAGCACAACTTTAGAATTGAGCGTTATATTTAAATAAGTCGTACTCACCAAACAGGTCTGCCCTCCAAAACCTTCCGCACATCGGTTCATAAAATAATGAACAAAAGAGCGAGACTTTAGGACTTTCAAACAAAAACGTGTTAAACTATAAACTAGACGCCGTCACTGCGGCATTACACCGTAGAAAACATTCAAGAACCGGGATACACGTCAGGCCACTGTTCGGTCCTCTTTAGAATTAAGACAAATATACGGCATTTTACTGATACGTTATTCTTGTTTGTACGTGAAAAGGCTGGAAATGACATCGTTCAGTGGATGTGGTGGCTCTTAAAAGAGCCGTTGGGTTGTTGTGGTCTAGGCGGGACTTAGGCGCGCTCTCCTCGGATGCGGCGGGCAAGCTGAATGTCTTTGGGCATGATGGTGACCCTCTTGGCGTGGATGGCGCACAGGTTCGTGTCCTCGAACAGACCGACCAGATAAGCCTCGCTGGACTCCTGCAGAGCCATGACGGCGGAGCTCTGGAAGCGTAGATCCGTCTTGAAGTCCTGAGCGATCTCTCTCACCAGGCGCTGGAAAGGCAGTTTGCGGATGAGCAGCTCGGTGGACTTCTGGTAGCGGCGGATCTCTCTCAGTGCGACGGTGCCGGGCCTGTAACGATGGGGCTTCTTCACGCCGCCGGTGGCGGGAGCGCTCTTGCGGGCGGCTTTGGTGGCGAGCTGCTTCCTCGGGGCTTTACCACCGGTGGACTTACGAGCGGTCTGCTTGGTTCTTGCCATTGCTGCGGTCACTACAATCTATTGCGTTCCGTAAAGAATATGCCTGCCGTTTCTGTGCGCCTGTTTTTAAAAGCTAGCACGCGCAGCACGTCAAGGGCACGGAGATATGTGATTGGCTGATGTGTGACGTATGCTCGTGACAGAGCCAATGGCCGCGCTTATGCGTTCAAATGAAAGTGGCGGACATTGCGTTTCCTTATTCAGCTCACATTTGTGACGCTGCCTTTGGAATCCAAGCTAAAGTATCACAATATAATTATAATCAACGAGCGCTAAGAGTTTGATTTCAATCTGTGAATCTTCTTTACACTACGAAGCATCATTTTATGTAGAAAATGGCAAACAAGAGAAAGTAATTTAGCTGCGTTTTCACAGACAGGTTCACGCTTATGAGCACCACAGACACAACACGGGCGCGTCTTGTAATAACTCTGCATCTTACCCTCGATTTCACGCGATCAGGCGGAGTAACGAGAGAAACCGTCATCCGCTCATGCCTGCCGTTACATCGCACATTTAAAACACGTTCATCCAACAGACAAAATAAAAATCAACGATTCAGTAAGAAAACACGTCGCTCTCTCAACGATTGGGTGGGTGGCTCTTAAAAGAGCCTTTGGGCTTATAGAAGACGATCTCCGTCCGATTACTTGGACTTGGCGGGCTTCTCGGTCTTCTTGGGCAGCAGCACGGCCTGGATGTTGGGCAAAACGCCGCCCTGAGCGATGGTTACTCTGCCCAGAAGCTTGTTCAGCTCCTCGTCGTTGCGCACCGCCAGCTGCAGGTGACGGGGGATGATGCGGGTCTTCTTGTTGTCACGAGCGGCGTTTCCGGCCAACTCGAGGATCTCGGCGGTCAGGTACTCGAGCACGGCGGCCAGATAGACTGGGGCGCCGGCACCCACGCGCTGCGCATAGTTGCCTTTACGGAGGAGCCTGTGAACGCGGCCCACGGGGAACTGAAGTCCCGCTCTGGAGGAGCGAGTCTTGGCCTTAGCTCTCGCCTTACCGCCGGTTTTGCCTCTGCCGCTCATTTTCTTCTATTATTTTTCGTGTGCTTGTTCCTTGAGAGCGAAAGATTAATCCAATCTATACTTCTCAATATTTAACCCGTCTGCAAGTCGACTATTGGTTGGAGTCGGTAAAACTTTTAAACCAATCAGTCAACTTCCCTCCAAACGCAAAGCCCAACCCCCTCTTTCTCCCCGCCTTACATTCAGATGTGGCGCACAATAGTTTCGAAATAGACAATAAATTGCATTTCAGTTAAATGAAGTAAAATAGACCTAAAATAAGAAAACTGTGTAAATACGTGATATTCGTTTTAACCCGGTATATATGAATAATAGCATGTTTGTAGTAGAATGAAAGATCGTGTTTGAGCTCTAAAATCTGACAATTATTAAATTGCTGAAATGATGACCGCTCGACATTTTACTATCACAGAACTGGTTCTGGTTCTTTCATTACTTTGATAAGTCGCTCTTTTATGAGGTGGTTTGGCTCTTAAAAGAGCCGTTTGTTGAGTTTTTAACACCTGATTAATTTACTTCTTTTTAGGAGCGGCCTTCTTAGGTTTAGCTGCTTTAGGCTTCGCCGTCTTGGGTTTTGCAGTCTTGGCTTTCTTCGGGCTCTTGGCAGCTTTTTTAGGGGCTGCGGGCTTCTTCCTTCTTGGGGCTCTTCGTTGCCTTCTTAGCTGCTGGTTTGGCGGCGGCTGCTGGTTTCTTCGCCTTCTTCGGAGACTTTTTAGCGGCGGTCTTCTTTGCTGCAGCAGTCTTGGGCTTCTTGGCAGCAGCGGGCTTCTTCACTGGGGTCTTCTTCACCGCAGGCTTCTTCGCTTTAGGTGCCGCTGTCTTTGCTGGTTTCTTGGTGTCGGTTTGATTCTTGTTCAGTTTGAATGAACCAGAAGCGCCGGTGCCTTTAGTCTGGACCAGTGTGCCTTTAGTCACGAGGCTCTTGATGGCGAGCTTGACGCGGGAGTTGTTCTTCTCCACATCGTATCCGCCGGCGGCGAGAGCTTTCTTCAGGGCGGCCAGAGACACACCGCTTCTCTCCTTGGAGGCCGTCACGGCTTTAACGATGAGATCAGTCGCGCCTGGACCCGCTTTCTTGGGTTTGGCTGCAGATTTCTTCTTGGGCGCTTTCGCCGGCGGGGCTGCTGGAGCTGGAGCGGTTTCTGCCATTTCTCTGTTAGATCTGTGCCGTCACACACTACAGTCGATCAGTAATGCGCGAGGTCTGAGCGGCGCTGCGCTCTTATACAGTACATGAGAACCATATAGACTCAGCTCGCAAACTCTTGTGTTTTCTCCCGTGACATTTCGAGTGAAAATCAGAGTTTTAAAAGAGTTTGACGGAGTGAAAACAGCGTGAACACAGAGCAGAGATCCAGAGCTTTATTCAGAGACTAAACTACACGACAGTAAAAGGTTTATTATTTCAGTGTCAGATTAAAAACACGACCAGCATCGATCTCTGGAGAAAGCCGCGCATGACTTTCATGTGATTTTTTTTGTGTAAACATGTAATAAATGACTTGAGTTAAATTAATGCCATTCAGATGGAAGCACACGAACACTCTCGAGGTATTTGTGTGAATGACACAACGCTGTTTGATTTATTAATGTGTAATTTTGTTGTATTCAGACTGACGAAACGATAATACGGAGAATAAATATGGATTAAATATAATAAAACTAAATCTTTGCGTTCAGTATTGACATCAAACAGTTGATAGATCGAATGCTCTGAATGTGTGTGTGTGTTTTCTAGAGATGCTGAAATTCTTACTGAGAGGACAGATACGTTTGTGTTGTATTATTTATTTATTATTTGTATTGTTATTGTTTTTTTTAACTATTTTGTACAGACAAGTAAGGTCCAGAAGTACGTCCGGTTTCATTGTTATTATTATTTTATAAAACTTTACACAAGTAATTACATCTAAAACGTTTTTCAACCCTTTTGATTTGGTTAAACATGTTCTGTTAGTTGTTTTATTTCTCAAATGTTTGCGTAGTGTTTACAAACCTAGCACTGGATTATTGTTTCGTTTCTCAAATTGGTATATTATTTATTACTTATATTTAGTGGTTTCTATCTATTTTTTCTATTCTATCATGTATCATTAAAATTTCAATCAAAAACAGGTTCAGGAAGCTTTATTGTTCTTAAATGTAACTTTATGTATTTATATTAAATACTGTATAAACTTTGAATTAGGTTTATTAAAACATCTCCAAATATCACTGGATAAATATACACACCTTACAATTTCCAACAGTTAATGGATGTTAATAGTGAAGTATTTTAACTCCATTGCATATCATAACTCTTGTCCACTTATTATGCAATATTGATGCATTGGGTGAAAGATATTTGTGGCCTAATGGTTAGAGAGACAGATTTATTATGCAAACATTGCAAGTTCGATTCCCAGGCTTGCAGGTTTCCAATGCTTTATTAGGTGACCCCCAATGGGATCACCTGGCATACTTTTCACATATTTCAATTCTTGTTATAATTTTGTAACCATTTACATAAAAATTTAGAAAAAAATAGACTTATGATTTTCATACTGACTGTATTACTTAAAAATGTCTTTCTGATCCTCAGCCTCCTCCTAAAGTTTAGTATTGAAAGGCCTTTCTCCAGATTACAATTAGCCTTTCAGGATCGGCCGTTTCCAGCTCTTTTAACACAAAGTCAAAAGAAACTAAATGTATGTTTATTTGAAAGGGATATATAAAGGATACATGATTATTACAGTATGACTGGGCCTAACATTTTAAACCTCTACCTCTGTCACCTTCATCCTCTACTGTAAATTAATTATCATTCATAGTGTAGTGTACTGAAAAGCATTAAACATTTTTTTTTACAAAATTATGACCAGCAGTTTCTAGAATTAAAAGAGTCTCTGTTAATATGACTACATGTACATCAGCAACAAGCTGATACAAGGCAAAGTCTGTTTTCAGAAAACCAATAAAGGTTATATATAGAGAAGGAACAAAAATAGGATTTATACCTTCAAAGTTAGCAATGTGGTTAAATACATACATAAAACATTTTCATGGACACGTTAAAATAACAGTTACAAACATCTCAACAAATCTACACTTTATGAAACAAAGATAGCCATGATGAGTATATATTTAAAATATTTATATACTTAATTAAATAATTAATGTATAGCATTTATAGTTGTATAAACACATTACTTAAATAATTTAATTTTATGATTTTTATCCCGCACTTTATACAGTGATGCAGATGTAAGCCTTCTGTGAAAAAAAAACTCTGATTTATAACGTTGTTTTACAGTCAAAAACTTTAAGCTTCCCGGCCGTTTCCATGGTGACTCGTGAAATCTGTGATCCATTGACAATGTCTTCATGTTGTTTCTGTGAGTGCGTGTAAACTCTGGGTATCTTTCGGGAGGTTGAGTAAACTAACTCTTCTCAGGTGTTTTGGATCCGGAGTAAGCAAGGTTTGGGTTATTCAACCAAGAGTTCAGGGTTCAGCTGACGGTAAGTTAACCTGCTTTCTGGAACACACCCCTGGTGAAGAGAGAATAGTTAAATAAACATCTAAGATAACAGATCCATAGTTGGTTCCATCAAGAACAAAACAGCACCTTGTGTGGTGCCAGGGCAAAGGGTCTGGGTCTATGTCAAGAGGCTGCAACATTCAGGCTTAGAACCAAGATGGGATGGTCCTTTTGTAGTCTTACTGGTTACACCTTCTGCAGTGAAATTATTAGTCAAGACTAGATGGACACACATTAGTCACTGTAAATTAGCTCGTACTCCCAAAAATTGAAATGAGGCTGGCGTCAACAATTAGGTCAACACCTCAACACCGTTTGATGACATCATCTGTTTCCTCGAATGTGGAACTCCTCTGTCTCCTTTCTCTCTCCTTTTTGTTTTAACAGATTGATGCAGCCTTCAAGCAGTTTGCAGAGAGATTCAGGCCTTATCATACAGAGGACACTCCGTGGCGACAACCACCTGCAGACCGGATAAGAGGGGCGTCACTCTATTTTCAACCTCGAGATCAGTACTCAGAGAGACCACAATATCAAGAGTTGGAGAATCTCTGGTTATGTGTCTGCATTTCAAGAACACGTTAGAAACTCTGAACACTCTGAGATTGATGTCAAAAGTACAATGCTGTTCACACGACAGCACATTGAGACTAGACACACCCCCTTTTCTCATGCTAGTATGCGGTATGAAAGAGAAAATGACCCGTCCATCTAAAGGGCACGAAAAAGGGAAAAGTATGGCCTGATCAACCACACTTTTTGTTGTTTTTGTTGTTGTTTTGTCATGATTACGAGAGGTTGCTTGCTTTTAATCAGTTAGATTTATAATCATACATAATCCAATTATTTAATATATGATTAAAAGGGGGGAATGATAGATCTGGATAGAAACATACAATTGTTTCATTTTATTATTCTATTTCATTTATCTCATTCATTCATGTATTTTATCATTCACTTTTATTCATATTATTTGTTACATTTCATCCTTATGCTCAATATCGTTTAACCTTGTTGGGTGTTGAATCGTCTCCTATGCTGATATGAGTCTCCAATGGTCTGCATCTCAAGGTTCATAACGTCACGAGACAATGTTTTAAGACTGTTTAACAACACCTATTGAATCTGTTTCTAGTCAGACAAAGTTTGACAGTGTTAGACTGAGCATTACAGCAAAACTGAGATTATTCAATAAATCATTTTTCAGTTTATTTAACATCACTTCGTCTCCTGCCTGCTGTTCTTCCCTTCAGCGCTGCGTCTCCCAGGAGGTTGGGTTAAGGTATCGACTCACAACGGAGCTGATATTCCCGGATTTAATAAATTCCTGACGGAGAGAGATCTAGTGAAACTGGACTCAAATTTTAGACCTATAAGATCTGCATAGCCATATCTCACAATTGGATCTATCAACTATGTCTATATGCATTGTTTATGAAAGAGATACACTTAATCTTCTGTTATTATTCTAAATATTTTTTTTGATCATGTATGGAAATGTGATTATAAGAGAAATGCTCATTCAGATCCAGGTCATCCAGATTACAGGTCAATGTCAGGAGTTCCCGTGAGACTGTGTTGGGTCATCATGAGTCTGCTGCTGTCAGATGAGGCTTTGGGTCCTGAATGATCCAAACGTTGAAGCAGCAATTCTTATATTTAATAGAAATCAGACTTTGCTTTTGATTTTTTATTCAACATAATATTGTAAATAAAACAAATGAAAATGTCATATACCAAAATGATAATAATATTTTGCTGCACAACCTTTAGAGGTGATCACTGCAATCAAAGGTTTTCTGTAATGAGACTTCTGCACCTGTTAGACTTGCCAAAAAGCTCCAGTTTTGACTCATCTGTCAAAGGACATTCTCCCAGAAGGATTGTGGCTTGTCAATATGAATTTTAGCAAATTCCAGTTTGGCTTTTTTATGTTTTTCTTTCAAAAGTGAGTCCTCCAGGGTCTTCCATGGAGCCCACTTTTGCTCAAAAAGCAACGGATGGTGTGACCAGAAACTGACTACTTTCACCTTGGAGTTCAACTTGTATCTGTTTGGCAGTTATCCTTGGTTCTGTTTCTTCCATTCGCACTATCCTTTTGTTCAATCTGGGCTGGATTTTCCTCTTGCGGCCGTGACCAGAGAGGTTGGCTAGAATTCAACAGACCTTAAACTTCTTAATCATGTTTGCAACTGTTGTCACAGGAACATCGAGCTGCTTGGAGATGGTCTTGTAGGCTTTACCTTTACCATGCTTGTGTGTATTTTCTTTCTGAGCTCCTCAGATAACTCTATCCTTTGCTTTCTCTGGTCCATGTTCAGTGTGGTGCACACAATGATACCAAACAGCGCAGTGACTACTTTTCTCTGTTTAAATAGGCTGAATGACAGATTATAGGATTGGATACATGTGTGATACCACTTAAAGAAACTAATTCATTTGAAATATCACTATAATCCAATGATGTATTATCTTTTCTAAGGGGTACCATCACATGTGTCCAGGCCATTTTAGAATGTCTTTGTAGAATAAGCAATAATTCATCTCTTTCCAGCTTCTTTGCTTTATTCTATATGACATACCAAAGACAATCAAGTATAAGCTACATGATACAATAGCTTTTCATTGCATCACTCTTCAGGAGGAATGAAGCATTATTTCAATGAGCTGTAAACACATTTGAACACATCTGTATGTACATAAACTGACTTTTTAAAAATATTATTTTTTTATTAATTATATTGCTTTATTCTGTCACTATATACACTACCGTTCAAACGTGTTTGAACACTTGAATGACAAGTTTTAATTGTCTTAAAAATGCTTTCATCTGAAGGTGCTAAATGTCGGAAATTAGGCAAATATAGACAGAAGACTCAAATTGTGCAAATATACACTTCTTCATTATAAACTAATATATTTGTATTCATAAAAAACGTTTTTGAAATGGATGACTGACTAAATAATGAAAAAGAAGCTTGTTTAGTGTTGTTTATAAAGCATCTTATAGGTAAAAGCTCAAGCAATGGCATGATACAATGAATTTCTGCAAATTTCAGGCCAAAACCGACTACATTGAAGATGTATATGACAAGCATATAGCAGATATATAACAGGTTTTATTTTAAGTTACATTGGATCCTGTAGTCGCTTGAATCAAACTCAAAGCTCTGCTCTACAAGTCCACCACTGGTTCAGCACCTCCATATCGTCACTCGCTGATACAGACTTATGTACCCGCCAGATCCCTGCGGACAGCAAATGAACGACGTCTTGTAGTGTCATCACAAAAATCTCTCTCACGCACCTTCTCTGGATCTGTTCCACATTTGTGTAATGATCTGCCCGCTTGCTACAAGATCTGCAGATTCTGTGTCCATCTCTCCTGTCAGCACCTGACAGATCAGATCTGATTTCTGACTCTATCTATCCATAAAACAACCGTAGCTCTGTATACTGTGGTGGGCTATGAGACCAGTTTTACTGCACTTATGCTTTTTGTTGTCCTTATGTTGTCCCAATTGCTTCTATTGTTCACCTTATTTGTAAAGTCGCTTTGGATAAAAGTGTTGCTAATGACTAAATGTAAATGTAAGCAAACATTTACAAAAAGCAATGTACACTACGGGTCAAAAGTTTCCAAACACTTAATGATGAGAGGAGTGACGTGTGACATTGGATTGAATTTCCCCGTGTATGTGTGTCGATACTCAAAGCATGTTGTGCAATTTCTTTATTGTCATGACAAATATTGGACATTTTAATTTTTACAGCACACAACTAATATTAGCCTATTCAATAAACTTCACTTCCTTCATCTCTTTATCTGCCTCCAGATTGCATAAGTGTTAACATGCGACAGAGTTGATTCAACTTTAAATGATAATCAGGAAATACTTTCCTGAATGTGAAAGAGAAATGTGACTTAAAGTGATAGTTCACCCAAAAAGTCTGTCATCATTTACTCAACCACACGTATTTGTTCCGCCGAACATGAAGGAAGATATTTGGAAGAATGTCGGTAACCACTCAGATCTCATCCACATTGACTCCCATAGTATTTATTAGATCTAATATGGCAGTAAATGGGGGATGAGATCTGTTTGGATACTGACATTCTTCCAAATACCCTCCTTTGTGTTTAGCAGAACAAAGATATGCATACAGGTTTTGAACAATCTGATGGTCAGTGTTTGATGACAGACTTTTTGGGTGAATTATCACTTCAAGTTATATTTCTCCCCATTCAGGAAATTATTTCCTGATGGTCATTTAAAGTTTAATCAACTCTGTGGTATGTTAACACTTATGCAATCTCGAGACAGATAAATATGTCAACTGATTCTGCTTATGGATTTGATCATTAGAGTCGGTTGTGATGCGATCATAACTAAGCAGTTTTGTTGGTTTTCAAGTATAATGTAAAAATCAGGTTGATTGTTTGTAATCGTTTACACATACAGGACTTAAATATGAATTATAGTTACAGCTTTAGCGATGTGCTTTCATTTAGAAGATATTTATTTAAGTTTCCTCATTATTTCTAAACTGCATTTCAGCATCTGTGAGGCGGGGAGAAAGAGGGGGTTGGGCTTTGCGTTTGGAGGGAAGTTGACTGATTGGTTTAAAAGTTTTACCGACTCCAACCAATAGTCGACAGACAGACGGCTTTAAAAACTTAGAACTGAAAAGCGGAAGCTTCATCTTTCGTCCAAGACCAATATATCAGCGGAAGAAAATGAGCGGCAGAGGCAAAACCGGCGGTAAGGCGAGAGCTAAGGCCAAGACTCGCTCCTCCAGAGCGGGACTTCAGTTCCCCGTGGGCCGCGTTCACAGGCTCCTCCGTAAAGGCAACTATGCGCAGCGCGTGGGTGCCGCGCCCCAGTGTATCTGGCCGCCGTGCTCGTACCTGACCGCCGAGATCCTCGAGTTGGCCGGAAACGCCGCTCGTGACAACAAGAAGACCCGCATCATCCCCCGTCACCTGCAGCTGGCGGTGCGCAACGACGAGGAGCTGAACAAGCTTCTGGGCAGAGTGACCATCGCTCAGGGCGGCGTGCTGCCCAACATCCAGGCCGTGCTGCTGCCCAAGAAGACCGAGAAGCCCGCCAAGTCCAAGTAATCGGACGGAGATCGTCTTCTATAAGCCCAAAGGCTCTTTTAAGAGCCACCCACCCAATCGTTGAGAGAGCGACGTGTCTTGTTTAAACTGTAGATGAAAACGCACATGTTGTGTATGAGAAATAATAATAAGATATAAATGAAAATACATTATTTTCAGCCGTATGTGTAAAGACACGATGTAACGTTAGAAATAAGGTTAAACTTTTTGTATAGTAACCAAACGGGAAAAGTTTCAAATTGCACGAATTTAGAAATATTGTGTGATGTCACTGCTGTGAATGTCGCGCACGTACGTGGGAGCTGAACAAAAAAAACGAAATGTCCCCGCCGGTTTTACTTGAACGCATATATAGCGTTCATTGGCCCTCTATCACGAGCAGACGGCACACATCAGCCAATCACATCTCCGTGCCCTTGACGTGCTGCGTGCTAGCCTTTAAAAACAGGCGCACATAAACGGCAGGCATATTCTCTACGGAACGCAATAGATTGTAGTGACCGCAGCAATGGCAAGAACCAAGCAGACCGCTCGTAAGTCCACCGGTGGTAAAGCCCCGAGGAAGCAGCTCGCCACCAAAGCCGCCCGCAAGAGCGCTCCCGCCACCGGCGGCGTGAAGAAGCCCCATCGTTACAGGCCCGGCACCGTGGCACTGAGAGAGATCCGCCGCTACCAGAAGTCCACCGAGCTGCTCATCCGCAAACTGCCTTTCCAGCGCCTGGTGAGAGAGATCGCTCAGGACTTCAAGACGGATCTGCGCTTCCAGAGCTCCGCCGTCATGGCTCTGCAGGAGTCCAGCGAGGCTTATCTGGTCGGTCTGTTCGAGGACACGAACCTGTGCGCCATCCACGCCAAGAGGGTCACCATCATGCCTAAAGACATTCAGCTTGCCCGCCGCATCCGAGGAGAACGCGCTTAAGTCCCGCGTGTACGGCATCAACCGAACGGCTCTTTTGAGAGCCACCACATCCACTGAATGACATAATTTCCAGCGTTGCTCCGCACAAACACAAAGTAACAAATACAAACCGTAAAAGCCGCTTTGTTTAGCACTATTTAATGAAACTTAAGCTGCTCAATCGAAACCGATGTCATGTTTTTCGGTTTAGCGTCTCGTTAGCTAGACAACATCCCACCAATACAACTAAACAAGAAGAGGCGCCGTGTATTCCAATTCAAATCCTTTTATCCGCGAGAAGTCATGTGACGGCTTTATATGTTTCAGAATGTGACCGAACCGGTCACGAATGTTTTGTATCGTGTATTATCGATGTTAGCATCAAGTGTGTAATTAGCGTTTAGCTTCGAAAATATAGAACAAAAAATGTGCATGACGTGTTTTTGGTGCCGCCCTCGTGTGTGTGTTTCTAATAGGTCCTGTAGGCACATGTAAAACTCCTCTGCTAACGCTTTACATCATACAACGTTGATATCTGTAGAACGGCTCGTACATCATGTCTGGAAGAGGCAAAGGCGGTAAGGGACTCGGAAAAGGAGGCGCGAAGCGTCATCGCAAAGTTCTGCGTGACAACATCCAGGGCATCACCAAACCCGCCATCCGTCGTCTCGCTCGCCGCGGCGGAGTGAAGCGTATCTCCGGTCTCATCTACGAGGAGACTCGCGGTGTGTTGAAGGTGTTTCTGGAGAACGTTATCCGTGACGCCGTCACCTACACCGAGCACGCCAAGAGAAAGACCGTCACCGCCATGGACGTCGTGTACGCGCTGAAGCGGCAGGGACGCACTCTGTACGGCTTCGGAGGTTAAACGCGTTTATTCTGAAGTAAAACATTTGAAACCCAACGGCTCTTTTAAGAGCCACCCAACTTTACACTCAAAGAGCGGACTTTGTACTTTGTGTTGCAGACTGTCGTATTCAAGATTAAGTTGCGTTACACATAAAACGTTGTGTGTTCTTTAGTATAATACATGTGTTTGTAATTTAATATATTTCAGGCGCGGGGAAAGACCTTAGCCGACAGAAAGGGACCTTGAGAAAGTTCTGCTCTGTGAAAGTTAAAACACCCGAACATGTTCTGAGCTTAAAGTAATCATGGCTTTGCCAATAATAATGAAAGCAAACACGCTTAAAAGTTTCATTCACTGATGGACTGCAATGTGGCACAATATGCGCCTAATGCGGGGCTTATCAAAACAGAATAGTTCAGAAAGAGCGAGAAGGGAAAACAAAGACCGCAATCACGTGGGGGAGGGTCGCGTTAAAAACAATGAGGCTGTGGATGGGAAACCCTTTCATTGGCTGCCATTCCGACCCGTTAAAGTCTGAGCTGACCAATAGAAACATTTGAAGGGTTTGGCAGACGAAGACACGCAATCAGAGCACGGCACCCCGTGACACAAACATTTGCATGCGGGAGTGTATAAATACCCCTGCGCGGTGACTTATCGCCATTCTCAATATAGTTTCCAACCAAGAAGCATCATGCCCGAACCAGCCAAGCCCGCGCCCAAGAAGGGCTCTAAGAAGGCCGTCACCAAGACCGCCGTTAAGGGAGGAAAGAAGCGCAGAAAGTCCAGGAAGGAGAGTTACGCCATCTACGTGTACAAGGTCCTCAAGCAGGTCCACCCCGACACCGGCATCTCTTCCAAGGCGATGGGCATCATGAACTCTTTCGTCAACGACATCTTCGAGCGCATCGCCGGCGAGTCGTCTCGTCTCGCGCACTACAACAAGCGCTCCACCATCACGTCGAGAGAGATCCAGACCGCCGTGCGTCTGCTGCTGCCCGGTGAACTCGCCAAACACGCCGTGTCCGAGGGCACCAAAGCCGTCACCAAGTACACCAGCTCCAAGTGAAGCGCCGCGTTCATCCGCCGCACACAAAGGCTCTTTTAAGAGCCGCCCATGACGTCACTAAAGAGGGCTTCTGTTCGGAGTCTCACTGTATCGTTCAGGTTTGTGAAGCTAAATCCGTTATTTGTCTCTTACGGTGTAGGTTCCCGTTCACTGTTCCGAGGATCAGAAAACGCCTGATGTTTATAACTAGATATAAACAATATCATGTTTTGGACAATGTTGCTGCTTTGTCACGTGCTTTCCAGCATTCTTCAAAATATCTTTTGTCCAACGGAACAAATACGTTTATAAAGATTGTTTTCCTGCTATAGGTGTGTGTGATGGAGTCATAATACTGTTCTGCCCTTACAGCCCCTGGGCAACTGTTTTGTTAACTGAATGAATAATTCAACATCTAACACTAGAAACGTTGTGTTTGTTTCCACCTGTCTGACACTGGAGGGCTCTGCATTATTCCTCAAAGCTTTATTAGTGATATCAATAAATGCCACAAGGATGATCTGACTTCTGACCCCTTTACCAGGGTTTGGGACTCTGGCAATTTAATTACATACAAACTATATTTAGCCTCCTTAGATGACGATTTGTCAATTATACAGTTTTTGATTATTTGCTCCAGTCATTTTCAAACTTGTTCCTGGTGATCCTCTGCTCTGCACATTTAGCATGCGTCCCTTATCTAACACACCTGACCTAACTCATCAGATCGTTGAGGGAGAGACCCATGAACTGAAGTAAGCGTACACGTTAAGGGAGACGTACAGAATGTCAGAGCAGTGGGTCCCCAGGACCAGGATTAAACCCAGATAGCAAATTGACTCCGGAACGGATATGCAAAACGGATCTGGAATGGAGTCTACTTGCACAGCGCAGCGGATCCAGACCAGGGGCCTCATTTATAAAACTGTGCGTAGGATCCTTACTAAAACTCTACGTACGCACAAAAGCCAAAAATAGCGTACGCAAAAAAAGATTCAGATTTATAAAACCATGCGTACGCACACCTGCACGCAATTTTCACTTTATAAATCACAGCCTACCTGATAATTTGCGCACGCAAAAAAAATCATTTACCGCCCTTTATCCGCCCACATTCAACCATATATAGACAATGCAAATTACCTCATTGGCCATGCATATTAAAAGGAGCAAGGAAATTTGTGTTTTTTAAAAACAAAATCATGGCAGCAATGGAGAGCAAGGGCAAGAAGCGAAATTTCTCTGAGGCAGAAATAGAGGTTCTTGTAAGTGAGGTAGATGAAAGGAAGGCTATTTTGTTTGGTGGCCACAGCAGTGGAATTACCAATAAAAAAAATATTTAGAGTGGCAACACATCACTGCGGTAAACGCAGTTGCTTCGGCAAACAGGACGGTTCCGGATGTAAAAAAGAAGTGGTCCGATCTTAAGGTGGGAGCAAAGAAACGGCTTGCCTCTCACCGACTGAGTGTGTGTGCGACTGGTGGGGGCAAAGGCGCCCCGATTTGTCCCCAATGGAGACCCGAATGGCCTCGATTCTCAGCCAAACCAGTGTGTGTGGCATTGTGTCTGAGAGGGAGGGAGACACAGATGTGCTGGATACAGGGGAACCAGGTAAATAACTTTATTGCTTGTGTGCTCAATTAAACAAAATAAGTTACACAATTGGTTTAGTCCTTATTCTTGCAGAGTCTGCGGGAGACCAGTGTGACGAAACTCCCATCGCAGAGTCTGCAGGGGCTATGGAGTTTCCCCGAGGTCCCCAGCACAAGTGCGTCCCGACCGTATGGCACGGCTGGAAGTGGCCGGGTGCTGACTGAGGCTGTTCTGCAGACACAGAGAGACACCATTAATGCAATTACTGTAATCGCAGATGAGCTTAAGCAAAAAGGGTTGTGCTGGGTGACATTGCATCTACATTAAAAGATCTTGTTAAAAAATGAACCTTGGCACTGTTGTTCTTCACAAATGGCGCATTACTTCCTGACGGAGCCTTGCTCCCTGATGACCTGATGATGTCCTTCTTGTTGGGGAGGGGGGTGTGGGTCAGGCTCTTCATGCTGGTGTTGTGGTAGGTCGGGAGGAACCGGGATACCATTCATCAGTGCAATGTTGTGTAAAATAGCGCACACCATGATGATCTGGCATACTTTTTTTGGTTGATATAAAAGTCTACCACCCGAAGCATCAAGGCAACGCCATCTACACTTGAGGAGGCCAATGGCTCTCTCAACTACTGAGCGCGCACGAGCGTGGGTATCATTAAAGCGCACTTCTTCTGCGCTCTGAGGGTTTGAGAATGGGGTGAGTAGCCAGCGCCTGAGCGGGTAACCGCTGTCACCTGTAAAGTATAACAGATTATTTGTACAATAGGCTTTAACTGTTATGTAAAAACAATTATATGCATTTACTTACCCAGAAGCCAGCCATCGCGAACGGCACCTGCCCTAAGTTGATTCCCTACACTGCTGTGCGCTACAATAAAAGAGTCATGTGTAGAACCAGGCCATCGTGCCACAACATTCCTTAGAGTCAAGTTGGTGTCACATATAATTTGCACATTTATTGAATGCACATGTTTGCGATTCACATAAATTAATTCATCTACATATGGAGCCCTTATAGCAATATGAGTGCAGTCGATTGCGCCGATTACATTTGGGAAACCGGACATTGCTGCAAATTGCCTTTTGATATTGGCCTGTTCTCCAACAGTGTAAGGAAACTTTATGTATCGATTGGTCATTTGAATAATCCCTTTCAAAACTGCAGGCACTAATGAGCTTAGGGATGGCTGTGAAATCCCAGACCTATGACAAATTAATAGGAATGTTAAAATCAATAAGGTTTGCTTAAAAAAAAGTACACGTAGTTACCTGTCGCCTATTTCCCGCTGATATGTCCCGGTTGCCAAAAATCCTAAAACTGAAAGTACTTGGGTTGGTACCGGGATGGCGCGGTTCCGTGTTGTTGGTCTTTGTAATGCTGGGCCAAGTTCAGCACACAGATCCAAGAGCATGGCTCTAGGAAATCTAAAGCGGCTTATTAGCCACTCATCATCATGGGCTAGGAAATCCTCACGGTCCCTGAATACTCTTTCCCTCCGAAGTCTGCCATTGGCATAGTCTTCCAGCAGTGCCAGCGCATCCATCATACAATATGCACTTAAGTGTTGCTGCAGTAGGCTATCTATGTTTTCAGCGATCAGATTTAATCATTTACACCTTATCACATTAATCACATAATGAGTGACAGGCCTACATCCATTTAAGAATGGAAGTGAAAGAAATTAAATTTACGTACTTTCAGCATATAGTTCCTTTTATGTCTTTAAACTAAACATGCATGTATGTATCTTTAGGACCCATAATGGTGATTTAATGTTATTTGTATTTTTTGTTGTAACCGGGACCTATGAGCAACTTGTAAATATTGTAAATATTGAAATATGTCAAAGTAAATTTTGCCATTTTGCAAAGGGTTAATTCCCTTTATCCGCAGTCAGTTCCTCAACTCACCATCAGTGTCGCCAAACTGCTTCGTCTTCAAAATGTGCGTACGCATGGGTCAGAGTTTGCGTGTAGGTGCGCATATTTTCACGTCAAGTTTTTCTTTATAAATCCCACCTTTTGCGCAGGAACTGGCGTACGCATGTTTTCAGCCCCGTTTTGTGCGTACGCAAGCTTTATAAATGAGGCCCCAGATCTGGGGCAGACTCTTTCAGGACCCGTTTATAAAGCAGCTGATCCGCCACGGATATGTTTATAAAGCAGCTGATCCACCACGGATATGTTTATAAAGCAGCTGATCCACCACGGATATGTTTATAAAGCAGCTGATCCACCACGGATATGTTTATAAAGCAGCTGATCCACCACGGATATGTTTATAAAGCAGCTGATCCACCACGGATATGTTTATAAAGCAGCTGATCCACCACGGATCTAGTCATTCTCTCTGTTATTAAATGAGGCATCTGAAGGTATCCAGTTTTCTGGCCAAAACTAGCTAAAGAAATATTTCAAATCGAATTGACCAACATTGGATAGAATGGATTGCTCTTTCATTTTTAATATGCCTGCCTTCATAAATATTAATAACACATGAGGAAATCATTCAAAACGCATAAATCTAAATTTACCCATTTTAGCCAGTAACAATCAAACTTTAAAAATAGGTAATTACAGACTTGTATTATTTATGTATACAATTGTATTACAGAAAATGAAATGCAACCATAAATTGTACAAATATTTGTATTTATTTAAGGAAAAATAACACCTTTTTAATGTAGCTCAAGAATCATTTAATTAAATATATATTTTTTGTGGAAACTGGGTTTTTAAGAGATTGATGAATATAAACTTACAAAAAACTTTTTAAAGCAGTAAACGTGTCCTTATCTTAAAAATTTTGTTTTTGAGAAAATATAGAGGCCAAATATGTAGAATATAAAGGATAATATAAGTATATACTAACATCGGCTTTGACCTTCTCTTTGATCGAATCTCCTCCTCTTCCTCTTCAGACTGTAGATCTGATGTGTTACAAATCAGAGATTTCTTCAAGAGTCGTTGTGCCTCAAAGAAATCATCTAAAAATGTTATATGACGTGTTAAACTTCGGTAGTTTCAAATTAACAGAGAAAAAATATTAACAGAATTATAAACAACAGAACTGTATGAGACTGATTAAAGGTTCTGTGTGTAAGTTTCAGAGGCCACTATTGGCGATGTAGGAAATTGCAACCTACAGCTCCGATACCCCCCTCCCCCTCCCATTAGAGAAGCTACGGTTGCCGTCACAGGACAAAAGGGTTCCGTAAATTATAGCGGCCATTATCGGTGGTGTGTTGATTATTGCAATCTACGTCTCACAGGCGAACAGAATATTATTGTTACTTGTTTAGCATTGTGTCAGTGATGTATTTGCTTATTTTGCATAGCATTTTTTGGCACGGTAACTTGGTTCGTAACTTACTGCCTATTGAAACCGCTTGCTAATGCTAAAGGCGTGTAATCTAACCGCGAAAGTCTTAGCAGACGTTTTTCTCATCATCACAGAGTCAATCAGAGGACTTTACACAGGTAGTAAGAGGGAGAGGAAGAGGGAGAGGAAGAGGGCGGAGAGGTAGGGGTGTGGGAGCTGCAGGCAGGGCGAGGACAGGCAGAGGAGCTAACGTTACCCGGGAGGACCGCACAAGAGAGGATGTAGAAAGAGTGGAAGCCCTCCAGTGAAACAGGACAGCTGTTACTGAGGTTTGCAATGGAATTATATTCAGACCGGTTTACATAAAATGGCAGCGTTATTAACATCTCATCTCTGTGCTCATATAGCAATGTCACGGTTACGTTAGTCTGTAGATGTCTATATATATTTATTAGTTCATACATACATACACATATATATACAGTTCACTTATATAGCGGAAATTAGACAAACTTACTGGTCCAGCAGAAAGCTGGCAACTTCGGCGTCGCTTAGCAAACCCTTGTCCTGCTTCAGTGCCTCCATTTGGGAAAAGCCACGCCGATGTTTATTCGGGTTTTCTGCCGTTTTTTGTCTCGACTTCGCCTTGCTGCATCGTATTTTCTCTTTTTTGAACGAACAGATTGGCGCTCTATCGGCTCTTGTGCAGAGTATGTGTGGTCCGCCATTAGCGCAAATTTTGCTTCTTACTGCAACAAAGAACCGTTTATATTTCTAATAAAAAACACGACAAATAAATGCTGTTATTGTTCTTCCTCTTCTTCTGCTAATCCTTCTATGTAGTCGCTTTGCAAGCTGCCTCAAAACACAGCCGAAGAAGAAGAACTAGTCCCGTGCATCCTTCGTTTTACGAAACGCGCTTAGTTTGTCCGTGTAGTGATACTATAGAAACATGGCTGTGCACATTGATAAATTACATGTAAGGGTGTGCCCGCCGTGTATATACATAATGGCTCATTGTAAGGTAATATAAACATTTCGGTTCATTTTGTAAGGTATTTCTTCACCACTCACAACATAGTTTTGTATTATATATTACATTTTGGTGAATAAATCCTTCAAAATCCTACACACTGTACCTTTAAGATATTTTTTTTTCCCAATTACAAATATCTTGATATTTGCTTACAATAGACCTTTTTTAAAGCTTACCACATGATTTAATAACTCTGACATCATATGTTTTCCAGTCAGGTCCAGGCTCCTCTGAATTTTTCACTGTCCTGTTCACTCTTTCATCGTTTTTGTAGTTTGGCCAATAGACAACTCCATCGCTGCACCAGTTTTGTGGCACGACTGCTACTGTTTTGTTGATCAGGAACTCGATTAAGTGAAACATCCTTAACTGAGAAGGAAAGAAACAAACAACACCACAGTATAATAACTTTATGTTTCAAGAAGTTCAGAAACAATTGTTACTAGTCAAATACATTCTAGAGCAATCATTGTTAATCAGTTATTGCTGTGGGGCATGCACGTGTTGTGAATTAGATTTGCAGTTTTTGTGAAAAGAATTACTAGTGAATGACACCCAATGATTTGCTGATCATACTGTTTTTACTTCCTTTTCAGCCTAAGCTTTTCTGGGTCATTATTTTTACCCTGGGTTGTTTCACCAAGTGCATAGTGTAATTGCATATGGGTCACTTTAAAAATAATATCGTCCAATAAGGTTGTCACAAAAAATCTGATATAGTCAACAAATCAAAATGGGGTATCACGATCTGCAGTGTCAATTTGGACTTATTGAACTCAATTGAATCAACAAATGAACTGGCAACTTATTGTGAGGTTGATTTGAAACAATCTGTATTGCATAAAGTTATTTATAAATAAAAATGACTTTGAACACAAGCAACTTAATACAAAAAGTACTTACAGTGAATTGTTAACCGGTTTCAGAATGCAGTGTTTGTCGTGATGCATGGTGATGTCATTTTTTTGTCACTGTGTCTGATTCTAATGAACACCTGTCCAGTCAAAACTCATGTGCAACCGCATCAATTCTTACTGCTTATATTAGAAGACAAAAGCTACAACTAAAACTGCCATCAATACTACCACCATCATTCTCCACAAGAAAAAATACAAACTAAAAATTGCTTCATCCTTTGCCCTTTAACTGCTAATTATTCGAAAAAAGAAAAAGCTGATAAGCCTCTGTAAACCTTAAAGGGTAAGTTCACCCAAAAATACAATTTCTGTCATTAATTATTCAGCCTCATGTCATTCCAAACCCGTTAGACCTTCGTTCATCTTCGGAAAATAAATTAAGATATTTCTTGATGAAATCCGAGAGCTCTCAGGGCTCTCCATAGACAGCAATGCACTTAACACTTTCAAGTGCCAGTGTCCTTCGCGTTGTAAATACAGTGCAGCTCCCGCACATGCGTTGAGGTGCTCACGTAAACAGCATTGGCTGCCACTGATCTCGAGAGCACTTACAACGGAAACTGCACGGAAGACTGGCACAGGCCAGAAAGAACTAGTTGAATAAAGTTGGTATTTTTCTTTGTTTTTGCGCACAAAAAGTATTCTCGTCGCTTTATTAAATTAAGGTGGAACCACTGGAGTCACGTGGACGATTTTAACAATGTTTTAACTACCGTTCTGGGCCTTGAAAGTGTTAAGTGCATTGCTGTCTATGGAGAGCCCTGAGAGCTCTCGGATTTCATCAAGAAATATCTTAATTTGTGTTCCGAAGAGGTTTGGATAAACATGAGGGTTGAGTAATTAATGACAGTCATTTTATTTGCAGGTGAGCTAGCCCTTTAAAGGTTTAGTTAACCCAAAAATGAAAACAACATGAGGGTGAGCAAATGATGATGAAATTAGTAAAATAATAAACATTTTTGGGTGAACTAAACCTTTAACCTGTGGAGTTTTTTTGTTGTTTCTTATCAAAGCATGAGACAATTCTAAAATGTATGAAACAGGGGTATGGCCACAAAGACATCTTTATGAGGTAAAACAACACATTTTTGGACAATCTCTGAAGCTTTAACACACTTGAGTATATCTGATGTTTGTGAAATAGTATGGATATTCAGATCGTTAGAACTGAATGGGTAACTGAAGAACAAAGCCTTCTCTGAAAATTCTTTGTATACTACGTACACTCCATCATTGCATTCCACAATGTTGTGTATAATGCAAATCTCATTTCCAATGACAAACACATTATCCCCGGTTGAAACTTTAACCGTCCACTTGTCACAGGCCATCTCACCATAGTGTCCATCTACAAGTGGCCCAACAAAGTGCTGTTTTTTTAAAGAGGCAACATTTAAATGAGTGTCAGTAATTCTCATCTCTGACAATCAACGAATAATTCGGGCAAGGGGAAATTCTGGTTTTCTAACAAGTTTTTTTAGCTTGTGCAGGTAACATTCATAGGGAAATGCAGAAAATGAGTCAAGACAACCATGTCGTTGTACTTCATCTGCCAGATGCACCAAAGCATGTATATTATAAACAAGTTGATCTTTGCCATATATTTCACCAAAGTGAGAAACAAAAGATCTAAGCAAGGTGTGAGCATACTGTGTGTGGCAGGATAGTCTAGGACTTACTAAAATAGCAATACTGCAGAAAAGTAGCAGGAAATTGCTGTACATATTTTGGTCCAGAAAGGTACCTAACAATACAGGTCCTGTGTACAGCAGAAACTGCCTCAATTCAGTGGCCTTCCAGCGATCTAATTCCCTCAGCGATCTGGGCTTTCGAGCGAACTCCACAGGTATAAAGGAACGCATTTCTACCAGTTTAGCAGACATTCTTTCTACTATTTTTGCAGGTATTCTTAAATTCAGAGGACCCCTGAGCCAAATGTTCAACAAGCGCCTAACCACACCTGAACAAACCAAAATTGTGAAACCATGCCAACACTACTGCCATGAAATGGATGTGGTCCCTCATGATGATGACTCTCATCAACCATGTTTTGAAATGAATCATCTGTCCTTAGGGCATAGTCTGAATATGGGTATGTTATGCGTCTGTTAATGTATTTTCCAGGCTGAGAACATTTGTCACAACCATGGTAGCCATTGTGGTTCTTTGTGTTTTTAACAAAGGACCTGGCTGGTGTGTCACAAATGACTGTGTCCAGCTCGAGCTTCAATGTCTTACCCTCTATTTTAAAACTTTTTTCAAGCTGCTGTAACTCAGTAACGAAATCTTCAAGAAACTCTTTTGCTGAGCTTGGTTTCTTTGGTCCACAGAACAAACCTATCACTACTGGTTCTTTCATGGGAACACTCAGAAGCATACCAAGGATGGGCCACAGTTGCAGACTAGAGCTCTTGAACAAAGGAAGTCCATCTATGTTTATTTGCAACTTAAAACTGAAACTGTCTGCCAGTGTGTGTACGTATTTAGACAACGTATTCCTAAGTGATGACAGAATACCAAAATAGTGGTACTGTCCCCCAGCCCTTTCTAGAACAGAGTACTTTGTCTTAGTCCTAAGGAGGGTTCTAGCATCCTTTGGAAGTTCAGGATGGCAAATGCGAAGTATGCACAGTAGTGCTGTCAAAGCAACCAAAGAAATGCCAAAGTGTATGGCCCAGTTGGAAATGCTGTCAGAGAGTGAAAATGTCTCGGAGTGTTCATCTTCTGAATGAGATGTCTGATTCGGCCTATCACAGCTGCCAATCATGAAACCCTCAAGTATCTCTGCATCCACCCCCATGCCACCTTCCTCCTCACTTAAGACTAGTCCAGTTGCAACGTCCGAACAAGTTGGATTGTCTGTACTATTATCAACAAACTCTCTGACTTCTACAAGGTCCCTCTCTGTTGTCATCTGAAAGTCAGTCAAATTTGTGCAGTCATCCCTAATTTGTTTAAGTCGTTTATCTACGTCTACATGGGCCCTGCGTCTTAAGGTAGAGCTGGAGACAGGAACCGTTTTTCTATTCATTTTATCTAAAAGAAATGTTACAGAAACACAAAAGACAGATTGCAACCAGTGAGTTGTGGAACACGCTGCACACACAAAACTTCTTCATGCTGAAAGACAAACCTGTATGAGGTATTTTTATACCAAAATAATGAACATTAAAAAAGCTTATTTTTTAGGCTAAACTCGCCAATGCGCATAAGCAGTCGTAAGTGTGAGTGTATATATAGCTTCTAACAGCTACAGCTGAAGTTACTTAAACAAGCAGCAATTGGCTCTTTTATGGGACTTGTTCTGCCATATTGCACGTCACAGTTTCTCCCATTCATAGAAATATTAGTAAATCATCTTTCTATATCTATACCCTTCGGTTGTCTGCTTATTTAACAACCAGTTTAAGAATATGCATGTAAACACACCCAGTATTCGACAAAATAGCTGGCTAAATCATGTTTAAAACAGTATAAAATCTTACTTTACCCGTTTGTTTGGAAATGATGAATTGAGAAGATTAAGATGCAGAACTCCAAAACAGACCAGTGGCACTAGAACGAGCTGTAAACTGCAACAGAACACACACACAGTATATTATATATGATTTATAATATTAATATGACATGAAATAATTAGTATACCAGAACTAAAGTATACTAATGCAAGCAGGTTTTTAAAATAAAAAATGTTATAAACCTAAAAAGTAGGTTTTAAACTTTAAATCTTAAATTATTGATATGAATCATATGAAATTAAATATGACATGGGTCATTATCACTACAAAGTGCCATTTGGTGTCCTCATCAGAAACACTGAGCCACCGTGTACATAATGCAAAATAGTGACATTTTGAGGTTTTATTATAAATGTACTAATATTTACACATGTACAACGGCAATAAGAAGATTCTTAAAATGTGTTTTATCATTTTATACTGATTTTCTTTGACTCGATGTATGTGATTTTGGCATGTCCCTCACACTGCTTAGCTACCTTCAGTGAGTGTAAAAAGTGGATACATTGCACAAAATTTAAATCTTTTTTGAAAGTTCCTATTGTCCTCAGCAATGTATTTAATAAAACAAATAATTTGGATCATTTATTTTCTATTATCATAGTAATATTAAGCATTTTGCATGCGTCCCTTTAACTGCAGTCTACCCTCTGATTTTGGGGTAAACGCCCTTTAAGAAATAGTCTGATGTACTCAGTGACATCCCCTCCCCCCATTCTGCCTTTCCTCAGTGGAGGTTAAAACTTTTTCTGCTCACACACACAGTTAGTATCTGCAATCTGCACTCATATTTCCTTTTTGTAGTTTTCAACATTATGTGTTTGTAGTTAAATGTTGTCAGGCTTCAATGTCTTGGTGACATTTTAATTAACAAAAACTTTTCAGTAATTGAAAATATGTATCTTAAACAGTATACCGTCAGCTTTAACAGTGAATCTCTTTGCTAGCTGGAGCTACACGGTTTGTTCATTAAATGCTAACTTTTGCCACAAATGCACACCCTGTCACCAAGCCTTCCTTGATATGGTGGACAAGTGCATTAACGTAATGGGCTTGAGCTTTGAACAACATACATTTCTAACAGCCAAAGGTCTACTTAATACAACAAACATGAAGTTAAATGGAAAATTTAAGATTAATATTTTGAAAGTTGTGAAGTCTCAATGGCACTCTATAGTGATAATGACCAACATGTTAAAAGCTGTAGTGTGTACCATTATTAGTATTTGCCAAAAAGCCTAGATTTTGGTCCACATCCGGGTATTAAAACAAGGCCACACAGTATCTTAATATAATGAATTCATTATCTGAAACCACATTACATGGGGAGGTGGAGAAAATATGTCAAAATATGAACAAAAGACTCAGTGTTCAGTGGATAAAAAACAGGTAACGTTATACGTTAAAGTTAGGCCTATCAATCTCGCCTGCTATTATACTGGAAAGGGGTGAAAATATGGTCTCAGGATTGGATTAAAAACCGATTAAATCGCCCCCTCTCAGAAAGACATTCCGTTTAAAAGCTTTTATAAAAAAAGTTATTTACCAAATCAATCTTACTCAACGTGAATGACAATGCGCTGAAACTTGGCTAGCCAAAATCTATTTCAGACTTAAAAACATCAAGCAGAGCAATCAACGGTAATGTTACTGGCTAACGTAACTGAACAAATAAAGCATATTTAACTATTCTACCGTGTTCCGTCTTCACCGACCAGCCGGCTCCAGCGTTTCCACGGTGTGAGGAGACTGACTGGCTGCGACAGTTTAAAAAACGCGCGTTCTGTCAGAGAATTCGCCCAGCGGCCGTCGCGAGTCCGCGAGTTGACAGTGAGTTGTGCGGAGGCGGGGCATGTTCTGTGCGTACGGCTGGATTGAATCTGAGAGAACAGCGGACCAGGTGACCTGAAGGCGGATCCGCAACGGAGTCTTTTGCTATGTGGGAAAACCACTGCTCTACAGAACACTGAGCGGCTGACTCATGTCTGAAACACGCATGTTCTGTATGTTTAATTCTGGCTTGTTTTCTCCTAAATAGCCAAAGGAAAACGACTTTGTGTCGTCATTGTGATGTGTGTTACAGACAGCCGTCCAGATGTGAGAGGGAACTGTGAGCCGTTCAAACTCCCGGCTCAGTGGTGGATTCAGGCTTTTTAAAACAAGGGCCACAATTTACAGATGGGCCCAAGTATAGAGCGTTATTGTCATTTTCAATTGCTGCTGACACAACCAGATTTCTGAACAAAACACTGGAGATGAGTTTGAGAATGATGCAGGTTATCGATGATAAACTGAGATTTAGGGCGGTTTTTTTTTTGCATAGATTAAAGATACAGTTTGTAATTTTTTGCAGTAAAATATCCAAAAACCACTAGGCTAGTGTTATATATTTTGTTCATTTGAGAACTTACTATTTGTAAATCGTGAGAAAAGTGACTCGGGGCCTGTCTGGCAGTCGCCGGTCAATGGAGTCAGACCCGCTTTACCAAAGACTCTAGATGTTAAGTCTGCAAACTTTAGTAAAAAACGTGGAATGCAGGAAAGGAGACTAGATGCTGTTTTATGATTGGCTGAGGTGCCTCACGTGATGCATGTACGCTTTCTCCAGACCGCGCATGTCCCTAATAACATCTCTGGCGTTACCCTCGGTTTCCGCTTTGACTGCTGTAGAAACCATGACAACAGTCTCGTGCAGTAGTTTGTGGCGTCTATCAAGCAACTATCTTGTTGTGTGCAGACAACGAGTCTTTACTGTTTGCAGCTGATTCTGTCAACAAAGACATTTTTACTGGACAGAGACGCTGATCTCGCATGAGTTTTACTAGACAGGTGAGCAACTGTTTATATTCCTTTAACTAAAGAAAACTTATGATTATTATATCGATCTACCAGGTTAGTCTTATTGTTTGAATGTCTTTTTCTTAATTTAGCACGAGTGTCAGGGATGTATTTACCGAGCAAGCAGTAATCGTTTTTAGATCATCTGACTAAATAGTGATGCATTCATATGATGATTTACATCTGATTCATTATAATGAAATAAAATCACGTCATCAAACTCAACATTTATAAAACGTTATTACTTTACATCATCCATAAACGTGATTGATTTCTTATTCACGTCTGATTGATTATTAGTGGTGGAGACGACAGTTCACATTATTCCAGCTCCTTCACACCGCCATCAAGCTACACAGTTGTTGTTGTTTTGAACAAATCTGTTTTGAATATGCGCCCTCTAGTGGCGGATTTTATAAATTGCGCTTTTAAATCAAAGTTTTTTTTAATAATTAAATTGAACCAAACTGTAAACATTGTTTAAAAATTATCAGGTTTATATTAAACTTTTTCCTCCAGGTTTTAATTTTACAGTAAATCTAGATTAACTTTAATCCTGTTGCTCCATTATTTGAAACTCTGATTGATCTCTCAGTTAGATATACTTTAAACTTGCTACTGAGGAGGTTTAAATAATAAAAAACACATGTCTACTATAAAATGTGTTAAACAATGATCAGAAACAGATACATAGAGTCATGTCATGGCGGTTTGATAGGTGGTCGACTGTGAAGCGTCAAGTTCAAGATGCCCTGCAGTGCTTTCTTATCCAGTACAAGCACAACGTCTGTGATTAAACGGGAAGAGACCGACATCCTGAGAAGAGGAAAGTGTTTTTTTCGGCACCGGTATCTATTCTGGGCGCCCTGTCTACATTGTGATCCGGTTCGTTCTACAGGAATCCCGAACAGGCGCACCTCAGCCGTCTGTGCTGCCGCCAACAGTTCAATTCTATTCAATTCAAGTTTAAATTCAAATTTATATTGCGCTTTTCACAATGTGCATTGTTGCAAAGCAGCTTTACAGGAGCAAATAAGAAAAACAGAAACACAGCACAGTGCATGGTGTTTATAGAACAAGCAAGAACATTCTAATAAATAATATCTAATAAATGATTAAATAAATTCAGTCTCCCGGTAAGCAAGGCAACACTGCCCTGCTGTGGCGAACTCTGGCAGCTGCATTCTGAACTAACTGTAGTTTGTTTATTGAAGATTTGGCAACATTTCAAAGGTGGAAGAAGGCTGTTTTTGTGATATTTGAGATGTAATATTTAAATGCTGTCTAATATAACGCCTAGATCTTTAACTATTTGTCGAATTTCAATTTGCAGGTTATAATCTGAGATATTATGTTTACGTGTCTTTGGTGCTATAAGTAATATTTATGTTTTGTTAGACATTAAAAGAAGGAAATTACTAGTCCTCCAATGTTTTATATCTTTGATGCACTCTGCCAGTTTGGATAGCTTGAAGGAATCATCTGGTCTTGATGAGATATATAGCCGAGTATCATCTGCATAACAGTTGAAGCTAATTCCATGTTTCTAACCCAGGGGCAGCATGTATATGGAGAAAAGCAAGGGTCCTAAAACCGATCCCTGAGGTGATCCATTATTTACTTACGTTAGATTTGACGATTCCCAATTTAAATGGACATATTGATATCTGTCAGATAAATAAGATCGGAACTGTTGTAGTGCCTGTCCCTGAATACCGGTATAATTGTGTAAATTATCTAAAAGTATTTTATGGTCTACAGTATCGAACGCAGCACTAAGGTCAAGCAGGACTAGGAGTGAGATGTTATCTTTATCAGATGCCATAAGTAGATCTTTTGTCATTTTAACGAGCGCAGTTTCGGTGCTATGATGCGGTCTAAAGCCAGACTGAAACTTTTCGTGCATGTTGTTATTTTGTAGGAAAGAGCACCAATGAGTGGACACTACTTTTTCTAGTATTTTAGACAGGTACGGGAGATTTGAAATCGGTCTTTAACTTCCACGTTCATTGGGGTCTAAGTTTGTTTTTTGATAGAGTCTTAATGACAGCCATCTTAAAGGGTCCTGGGACATGGCCTAGATTAATTGACGAGTTGATATTATAAATGTGCTCAATTGCAACAGGTAGTAACTCTTTTAGTAATTTAGTTGGAATGGGATCTAATAAGCATGTTGTCGGTTTGGATGTTGCAATAAGTTTAATTAAATATTCCTGTGTTATAGGCGAAAAACACTGTAGCTTTTCTTTTGGGGCGATGGTTGATACTAATTCATCAGACACACATGGAGGTTGGGTTTTAACTACGTCGTCTCGTATTTTTTCGATTTTTTCTGTAAAAAATGTCATGAATTCATTGCTACCAAGGTGTGGCGGAATAGCCAAGTCAGGTGAAGTCTGTTTGTTTGTTAGTTTAGCAATTGTACTAAATAAAAACCTTGGATTGTTTTTGTTAGTTTCTATGAGGTTACGGAGGTGCTCGGCTTTTGAGGCTTTTAGTGCCTTTTTATAACAGTTTGCACTCTCTTTCCATGCAATTTTAAAGAGCTCTAAATGGGTTTGTTTCCATTTGCGCTCCAGTTTACGCGTTTCTTCAAAAGTGGTGCTATTGTACCATGGTGCTATGATTTTCTCATTAATCTTTTTTGTCTTCATAGGCGCGACCGCTTCTAATGTATTAGAGAAAATAGTTCCCATGTTGCTGGTCATGTCATCGAGCGATTCAGAATCTATTGGTAAGGTTATTAAAGGAGTCAGATCTGGTAGGTTCTATACGAAACTATCTTTAGTGGATGAGGTGATTGATCTACCCTGTCGATAACGAGTCATACGACTGATTTCTGCGCAGTGTACATGTTATAAGATGGTGATCAGTGACATAGTCGCTTTGAGGTATAATATCGATATTGGTTAGATCGACTCTGTGAGATATAATCAGGTTGAGGGTGTGATTAAGTCTATGAGTGGGTCTATTGATGTTTTGTGTTACTCCAAAAGATTGTAGAAGCTTCCACTGCTAAAGCATCGTTAGCACTATCTACGTGGATATTAAAATTTTGACAATCAGAACTTTATCAATGTTAACCAATAGGTCCAATAAGAAGTCCGCAAACTCTTTCAGAAAATCAGTGTGATATGGGGTGTGTTCGACTTGAAGCGGCTCTGTAGTGTCTGACATGCTATGGCAAGCCGTTTTGACATAAAAACCTTTGGTTTGACTATCCATAAAATATATTTTAGATAGTTTCAATTGTATTTCGACGAGTCATAATTATAATTTGACTAGTCACATTGATAATTAGAGATATCTGCAATTATAATTGCACTAGTGTTGTCACGATACTGGAATTTCTAACTTCGATACGATACCTTGAAAAATATCGATATTCGATACCATTTTCGATACCACGGAGAAAAAAACTGCCACAACATTAAGGGGGTAATTTTTTTTATTATTATTTAAAGATAAATATAACAAGTCTAGAACATGCCAATGAGGTATATTTTACATGAACAAAAAATGTCTTGAGTGCACTTGTTCAAAAGCCTAAAGTGCAAGTAAAAAAAAGTGAAAAATACTTCCAAAACATGTATTAATCTTAGTTAAAAGTTAATTTAAACTAACATTTACTAATACATGTACTAATTAAAATCCAAAGTTCTATCTGTTAATATTTTTTTTTCATTGGACCAGAGCAAACATGATCCGTTGTATTTTTATTACATACTGTCATCAAAGATTAAAATATACTGTAGCAAATGCATTGCTCATCGTTCATAAATGCTGGTTAATACATAACATTATTTGATGAACAGATTTTAATGCCGGATTCACATATCACCGATCCACACACGCAAACGTGCATCACACGCGAAAACAATGCTCACTGGATCGACATGAAGACAAATTACAGAATTTAAGTAATCATTTTTGAATTAAGTTAATTAAGCACAAGTTAATCTTACATTTGACCACAGTTAAAGTATTTAAAGATTCACAGTTAAAGATTCCTCAGTCGGACTATATTAACTTTAAGAATTACGGTGAAAAAAAAAGACAACACTCATATCAGCAACAATACTAGGCCATCTTGGTTAATGTTTCAGTAATGTTAAAATAATAACGGTTACCAATCTCTTGAAATTCGTTATATAGATCCGGGTGTCTGTCTTTCAGGTGCTTTGCTATATTAGTTGTTAGCGCCTTTTGTTAGCACTGCTCTGTAGCAACTCTTGCATATTGGCTTGTTTATGTCCTTCGGCTTTCCATGTTCATTTGCTTCATATCCAAAATATTTCCAGATAGCACTCCTGCTGTGTTCTTTATCAACCAAAGCCGGTTGCGGAAGCGCCGCACGCGCCATATTTATATTCACTTCACTTTTGCTATTTAACCAGAGCGATTGAGACGAGACACGTGACAGGCACTGCGGTCACGTGTGGTGTTTGTCAACGCGCCTTTGGAGATAAGTGAAAGTGACAGCTCGGCTAGGATCGGTGTATCGATACTTCGGGAAATTAGTATTGGTACCGTTCAGATATTTCAGTATCGATACTTATCGAAATATCGATATTTTTGACAACACTAAATTGCACTAGTAAGAAATCTGATTCGAGATATCTGTAAATATGTTTTGACTAGTCAAAAGTCTATTTGAGATATCTGTAATGACATCATAGATATCTAAAATAAACGCGTCACACATACGCAAAGTATTTAAAGATATCTCGAATTCAGTTTCGACTAGTCACAATTATATTTAAAGATATCTGAATTGTGTCTGCTCCTAGTCGAATCTGCTGTTGTGTGACGTGAGACTTAATTTGCTCAGCTCCTCCCCTACACCAGAGCGCTCAGTCCCTACCTAATGCTAGTGCAGTGCACTGCTAATGGCTAACAACAGTTTTCTATGACGTTACTGGCATGAGAGTGAAGACTAATACTGAATTTAGGAAGCATGGCGGCTACAATTCTCGACAAAATAGCAAGAAAATGTCAAAATATTGAAAGAGCTCAACGCCAAGGAACTTGTACGGAGCGGGAACTTTGTGCGATTGATCACTGCTTAATAAACGCACGGCGTATTGCACATTTACTATCTCCAGAGACTTTTGAAGAACTTGACAAAAGTCTTGACGATCTTCGAACAATGGTGTCCTCGCATTCACGGGTTGAGGGAACTCAACTCAACTTTATTTATATAGCGCTTTTTACAATTTTCATTGTTACAAAGCAGCTGTACATGAGACGCATTGAATACAAGAAAAACAACTAAAGTCATATACCTGTAAAAACAAGAAAAAGGTGAAAACAACAAAAGACAGACATACAAATGCTCCACACACACAATATGCATACACACTACACACATTGACATAGACGCACACACGCAAACACACTCGCACACACGCACAGTGAAAGCACACATTTGAGATAAAGGAGAAGAGAACCACAGGTCAAATTTTAAACGGACTATAAATTCTTATATGCAATATTAATTATGTCTAAATTCTAAAGCAGCCCCCCCGGCCAGGCAAATAGTGCAAAACAATATGCAAACGGTGGCGAGGAACCCAAAACTCCAATCGAGAAAAAAAAACTCAGGAGATCCCAGGCCCAACCAGGGGATTCCAGTTCCCCTCTGGCAAAAGCTGCTGCCTCTGCACTAGCTCAACAGTGCTTGCACAACAAGGCTACATAAAAAATAAATAAACTTACTAATAAGGTAAATTATAGATTTAAGATTATCATTAACAATCTAATAGCATTTGAAGTGTTGTAGAAAAATCATGTCAAGTTGTCCTTTATACAAGTTGTCCCCCGCGTTTATCCAGCTCTATCATCTCAGCTCTTGTCAGGTCCTGCGGTAACCTTGGAACAAAGAGACAAGACTGGCTGAGAGTAGAGTACTGTTCTGCACTCTTTGATGCAACAGGTACATCATTTGTTGTTGGATGTGTTCCTGGTTCCGGTTTATCTAAATAATGCAGCCTAAATCCTCTGAGGATTAGTATTATGGAAGTGTAGTGTATGCAAGATTAAAAAGATGCGTCTTTAGTCTAGATTTAAACTGACAGAGTGTGTCTGCCTCCCGGACAGTGCAGGGAAGAATATTCCAAAGTTTAGGCGCTAGATAAGAAAAGGATCTACCACCTGCACTTGATTTTGAAATTCTAGGTATTACCAACTGACAGGACGCCTGAGCGTAATGCACGTGGAGGATTGTAATACAATAGAAGTTCATTCAAATACTGCGCGCTAGACCATGGGCTTTATAGGTAATAAGAAATATCTTAATATTTAATGCGATGCTTTATAGGTAACCAGTGCAAGGTTGACAGAACCGGGGTTATATGCTCATACTTTTTTGTACGTGTAAGAACTCGAGCTGCCGCGTTTTGAACCAGTTGCAGTTTTTGTAATAGGCCTGCAGGGCAACCACCTAAAAGTGCATTACAGTAATCTAGTCTTGATGTCATGAATGCATGAATTAATTTCTCTGCATCTGACAGTGACAGCATATGACGTAGTTTAGATATATTCTTAAGATGGAAAAATGCAATTTACAGGTGTTGGCGACATGGCTCTCAAATGACAGATTACTATCGAATACAACGCCAAGATTCTTAGCTGACGACGAGGATTTTATGGAGCATCGTCAATAGTTAAGCAGTATTCTTGGTTGTTACGTATGGCGGTTTTTGGTCCAGTAAGTAACACTTCTGTTTTGTCCGAGTTCAGTAGTAAAAAATTGTTACTCATCCAGTTTTTTAAATCAACTATGCATTCCTTTATTCGATGGAACTGCTGGGTTTCATGAGGCTTCGAGGAAATATAAAGTTGAGTATCATCAGCATAACAGTGAAAGCTAATTCCGTGTCGCTTTATTATATCTCCTAGAGGTAGCATATATAATGCAAAGAGCAGAGGCCCTAAAGACTGAGCCCTGGGAACACCGTACTGGACTTGCGATTTGCGGGACACCTCATTGTTTATTGCTACAAATTGAAAACGGTCAGATAAATAAGACTTAAACCACTTCAATGCTATTCCATTAATGCCGACGTACTTTTCGAGTCTGTGTAGGAGTATGCCGTGGTCAATGGTGTCAAATGCAGCACTAAGGTCTAGCAGCACCAATAACGAAATACAGCCACGGTCAGACGCTAAAAGCAGATCATTTGTAACTCTGATCAAAGCAGTCTCTGTACTGTGACATGCTCGAAATCCAGACTGGAATTCTTCATTAATGTCATTCCTTTGGAGGAAGGAGCATAACTGAGTTGAAACTACTTTTTCAAGAACTTTAGATATAAAAGGTAAATTCGATATAGGCCTGTAATTCCCTAGTTCTCTTGGGTCGAGTTTTGGGTTTTTTGATAAGGGGCCTTATAACAGCCACCTTAAATGCTTTAGGCACATGTCCTAATGTCAGAGATGAGTTAATAATACTAAGAAGAGGATCTATAATTTCCGGGAGCATTTCTTTCAGTAGTTTTGTAGGTATAGGGTCTGGCACGCATGTTGTTGATTTTGATGATCTAATGATTTTAGAGAGTTCATCATGATCTCTGTAGAAAATAATTGCAATTTCTCCTTAGGGGTGCTGTAGTTAATTTGTTCAGCGGGTTTCACTTCTGGTGGCATTGTTATAATTTTTTCTCTAATATCTTGGATTTTACTAGTGAAGTAGTTCATAAATTCATCACTGTTATGCTGATAATCAGAATCTGAAGTCGCTGACGACTTATTTTTTGTTAATTTAGCCTCGGTGTTAAATAAAAACCTAGGGTTGTGATGGTTTTCTTCTATTAGTGATGAAAGGTAGGCGGATCTAGACGTTTTATGGCATTCCTGTATTTTCAAGTACTATCCTTCCATGCTATACGAAATACCTCTTTAAGTTTTCTTAAAGTTCCGCTCCATTTTACGGGACGCTTTCTTTATAGCCTGAGTGTGTTCATTATACCACGGTGTTGGGCTGCCATTTTTAATCTTTTTTAAATGCAGAGGAGCAACTGTGTCTAATGTTTCCGAGAAGGTAGAGTTAAAATTTTCAATAGTAATGTCACGATCGTCAACGTTTTTACTCATGCTAGATATTTGAGACAATTCAGGCAGATTGTCGAGAAACGCATCTTTGGTAGTTGAAGTAATCGTTCTACCATATTTGTAACAAGGAGTTTGATTTGCAGCTGTAGGCCAGTGAAGCAAACATAATATCAGATAATGATCCGAAATGTCTTCACTCTGCTGAACGATTTTAACATTGTCCACATTTATACCGTAAGATAGTATTAAATCTAAAGTATGATTACGAAGGAGAGTGGGTCCTGACACATGTTGACTAACGCCCATGGAGTTAAGAGTGTCTTTGAAAGCCATTCCCAAGGCATCTGTATCATTATCTACATGAATGTTAAAGTCGCCAACGACAAGGACTCTATCTGCGGCCAGTACTAGTTCTGATAAGAACCCACCAAATTCTTAATAAAATCTGTGTGGTGCCCTGGAGGCCTATATACAATAGCTAGAATAAATTTTAAAAATGTTTTGTCCTTAGTATTAGGTGTTGATACGTGAAGTACCATGACTTCAAAAGAATTGTATTTAAAATTAGACTTCTGAGAGGTGATAAAATAATTATTGTGAAGTGCAGCGACACCTCCCCCTCTGCCTTTTAGACGAGGCTCGTGTTTATAGTAATAATCTTGGGGAACGGATTCATTTAGAGTAATATAATCATCTGGCTTTAGCCATGTTTCTGTCAAACACAGCATGTCTATTTTATGATCGGTTATCATGTCGTTAACAAAAAGTGCTTTATTCGAGAGAGATCTAATATTAAGCAATCCGAGTCGTAACAGTTGATTATCTGTATTTTGTTCATGTTTGATTTGTTTAACGCTTATTAAATTTTCAAGAGGTTTACGCATTATCTTATGTTTGCTAATCCGGGGGAAAACACAGTCTCTATTTTATGGTGTTTGTGAGAAGGGATTATTACATGTTGTATATTTTGTGTATTCTGTAACGTGAGACGGCAAGCAGACAGTTGGTTAAGCCATTCTGTCTCCTTCCTGACCTGGGCCCCAGGTAGTCAGCCTTTAGCATTATTAAGACTGTGTGCCATATTTCTAGAGAGGAGGGAAAACCCCATCCCAGGAGGGATGGAGACCATCTCGTTTCAACAGGTCAGGTCTGCCCTCAAAACTCTTCCAGTTATTTATAAAATCTATATTATTCTGCAGGCACCACTCAGACAACCAGCCATTTAGTGATGATAATCTGCTATAAATCTCATCACCACGGTAAGCAGTGAGGGGGCCAGAGAATATTACAGTGTCTGACATCGTGCTTGCGAGCTCACACACCTCTTTAATATTATCTTTAGTGATCTCCGATTGACGGAGTCTAACATCATTTGTGCCGACGTGAATAACAATCTTACTGAATTTACGATTAGCCTTAGCCAGCACATTTAAATTTGACTTGATGTCAGGCGCTCTGGCTCCCGGTAAACATTTGACTATGGTGGCTGGTGCCTCTATGTTAACGTTCCGGACAATAGAATCACCGATCACTAGGGCACTATCAGCAGGTTTCTCAGTCGGTGCCTCACTGAGCGGGGCAACCTGTTCGAGACTGTAATTGGAACGGTTGAGTGATGTTTTGTCTTGCGACTATGCCGTCTCACGGTCACAAAAGTTCCCAGCTGCAGGGGATTTTCAACCGGAACCGAGCTTGTGCGCTAACATTGCTCGCATCCAAAATGTTTTCTACGGTCCTAACACTCTTACTATCCTCAATAAGATTGGATGCGAGACTCTAATTCTACGATCTTCTCCGTCAGCCTAACTACTTCCCTGCATTTATCGCATGTAAAACCCTCGCCGCTGACAGAGAAGGCTAAGCTAAACATATGACATGAGGTGCAAGTAACAACAATAGGAATAGAAGCCATGACTCACCGGGTATGAAGTGCAATCCTAACTTACTAAGGTTGCTTGATGAGTCTTAGTATATACGCTTAAAAGAGAAACGGTTGGCACACAAGACAAATAGGGGGAGATGATATTCCACAGTGTAAACAGAAGGCAAGCTAACACGCTAATACCATGCTAGCGGAACTGGTGCTTTCTCTGTCTCTCGAAATAGCTCAGGTGAGTTTTAGGCTTTTGAAATGGTTTTGATTTAATTGCAGTAATTTACTGTCTATTTACATATAACATCCAAATTAAATGTGCCTTTAAATGTTATATGTAGCTGTGGGTCTATATAATGTTATTTTATCACAATAGAACAAAGCCTGAAGAGATCTACAATTTATTTGAGATGAGAAAAAGCCAAAAGTGTTACACACATCAAGTTCATCAGTAACTTTAAATAGAAATTAATTCGAAGCCTTACGGTCTATATTTTGTATCACACTTCACCTTTAAAAATAATACAAAGAGCGACTCCAAGAGCCCAATATTCTCTGTTGTTGATATTGTTTTCAGCAGTACATTGTCTAATTATACATATGATAAATTCTGTTTTTCTTATGATTTGTTGGTTATTATTAGGAGCTACAATTCAGCAAGACAAATAAGTTCTCTGATTTTCAATTTCAGGTAGACGAGGTAGACCAGCCATTCATATAACGCGTGACCAAATTGAATTTTTAATAAAGAAAGGTCACACAGTCAGACGAATGGCCAGAATGTTGGGGTGCTCTTCGTCATTTCTGTACAAGAGATCGAAGCTGCTTGGTGAACCCATCAGGAGAAGAATGGCAGCCGTGGATGAGGAGGAGCTTGAAAATGTAGTAAGACGACTCCATGTAGAGTTTCCAAATTCTGGGAACGAGATAAGCCTTGGTGGTCTCACTATAAAATCTGTTATTTTCGTTTTTTTCAAACTGAATTACCTTTTCAATAAACCCCTTTTAGATTATGGGAGCCTTACTCATTGCAGAAGGTTTGAGTGTTTTACGGCAAAGGGTGCGTGAGATGTTGGTCCGTGTCAACCCAGCAGCTGCTGCGAGGAGATGGAGTAGCACAGTGGCCAGAAGAGTGTATCATGTGCCCTACCCCAACAGTCTTTGGCACATTGATGGAAATATGCGCCTCATAAGGTTAGTTTAAGAATAGTTGTGGTAGCCTTTAGTTCTGCTAATGCACCATTATATGGTATGATAAGGCGTTTAGCTGGAACCTGCATTATCACCTGCATATGATCATTTGGAAGGTTAGGTTAGTTTACGGTTTACATGTAACACTATTGTGACTGTACAAATGTTTATTTATTTTGTGAATTAATACATTAACCAATTATAAATAAGCACACAGACTGGTTAGTTGTTATAAACTAAGTGCAAACCCAAGTTAACTACTAATACATTGAAATGTATATTTTTAAATACCAAGTGATATTAAAATTTAAGTTGGCTGTTCTTACTATAATACTCTGTACAGGATATTGTGGTTGTTAAACAAGCACTTCATAATTTCTTGATTAGAGCATGCCTATATTCATCAATTGCTCATTTTGAAATATGAATTAGTGCTCAAGAAAACTTTATTTTTAACAATTAACTTTTTGTTCACCTATTAGATGGGGATTTGTTATTCACGGCACCATTGATGGAAATTCACGGGTCATCACATATCTAAACTGCAACACTGACAACTGTTCCAGCACTGTCCTGTCTCAGTTTACACAAGCAACGTGTCTTTATGGTATTCCCTCCAGGGTCAGGTCAGATCATGGTGGTGAGAATTTACAAGTCGCCCTTTTCATGAATCTTGTCCTAGGACTGCAACGCCAGAGTCACATCACTGGGGAATCTATGACGGCATTACAATGCCAAAAAGAAACAAGCGCACTGCTGATGCTGGCTGCGCGCAGCAAATAACTTCCGTGAGAGGACAACGGATCTACACGCGAGGAAACGGGATCCCGCGAGCTCGTTTGAAACCTTCGCGCGCATATTGCATCCAATGTGCGCGCAATACAAGCCCTCGCGCGCGCATAACATCTTTTGTGCGCGCAATTACAAGCCCTCGATCGCGAAGGACGCGCATGAACAGTCTCGCGCTCTCACCTGCTGCTTTTGCTCGCGCAAACATTTTTATTTTTGGCAGTCACGGGGCGGGACTTGCTGTTTGGTTGTAACCTCAAACGTCATTGGTTACTTCCCCTTTTGTGATTGGACGTCATCATCAATCTAGACCTGGGCCCCGTTCTTTGGTCGCTTACTACATCCATGATCAAATAAAGTATCCGAGATGACATAATCCCGCAAATCATGTCTGTATGATACGGTTCTTCGAACGGACCTGTTGTGTACGATTATATATCTGGATTAAATTGTCTGGGATCATTACAAGCTCACTATTTGGAAAGGGATATAGCCTATCAATAGAAGAACTAGTGATCACCAGCGCTGCTATTGGCTGGTTGTTACTCAAAAGATGTAGTTACGTCCATAGTTTTTTACAGCTGCTTGAAGATGATGAAATTTTAAAACATCATTAAAATGTCAGGAACACTTCAAACGATGCACAGACCACTTTCAGGGATATTTATAACATTTTAAAACAGTTGTAAACTGAGCTATTTTATTGCTTTTAATGTTTTGTGAACTATTGATTTCTCTCCATAAAAGGCACAACCATGTTTACACTTTTTAAACTCCCTAAAGGTTGAATATACTCAAATTCAAAAACTTCAATACATTGACCTTGACAATATAAAGAACACACACCCGAAACTGGAGATTTAGTTTTAAGAAGATTTTAGATTTAGAACCTCTTTCTATATTGTTTACTGACTTAACATGGTTGACTCTTATTGCAGGTAAAAGATGACACTGATACCTGCCTATTACCTGGCGATTACAAATTAAATGCATGTGGGCCTAAGCATGTTTGTGTAGTTTTTTATTTAAGAATAACAAAGAAATGGTATTCCAAAACGTATATCTCATGAAGCTCAGTCTAAGTGTAGTGGTTTAGAAATGATCATCAGGCTGCTTCTTCATCACAGGTCTCCTCTCTTTTCTGATGATGTGTGTGTGTAGCACTTGCAACAATACAGCCCCTGTCAGGTTCATCCCTTACACTTTGTATACACTGAAATCCTTCATTCCTATCAGTTGCCTAAAGGTCATTTCATGATCCTGTCCTGACTTGAGCTGCAGTGTCGAAGGTTTGGCTCAGGGAATGGTGTCTTCAAACAATCCCATCATAAATGTGACTAAAGTTTGTTGACTCATGCAGATTCAGGTCATTTTGCTTCTGTGCTGGTGGTCACACACCATCTAAGAATTTTCATCAGTCAGCTTCCTTATTGATTAAATTGTTCTTTTGCATATTACTACTATTAAAATGAATATCACGTGCAAATATTACATTTACGCATTTGGCAGACACTTTTATCCAAAGGGACTTTGTACTATACGTTTTGTTTCTCACTGTGTGCAATCCCCTGGGATTGAACCCATGACCTTGGTGTTGCTCTAACCACGGAGCTACAGAAAATATTATCAGTTATTTTCAGAAAATAATCTGAGGCCTCAGAGGCCTATGATGCAGTCTATGACATCAATCAAGAGACATACTGCATATCATGACTGCAGGATATTTAGTTCCCTTATATGATTTATGGCTTTCCTGTAGCTCAGTGGTAAGAGCATTGGGTTAACAACGCAAGGTTGTGGGTTTGAACCCAGGGGATTGAACATACCTATGTATACATGTATAGGATAATTCAATGAAAGTCGAAGCGTCTGCCAAATGCATAAGTGTAAATTAAATTAATTAAGCTGGGGTCTCTTCTGCAGTAATGCGGTCGCTGTACCGGTCTGTCGTGGTAAAGAAGGAGCTGAGCCGCAAGGCGAAGCTCTCGATTTACCGGTCAATCTACGTTCCTACTCTCACCTATGGTCATGAGCTGTGGGTCATGACCGAAAGGACAAGATCCCGGATACAGGCGGCCGAAATGAGCTTTCTCCGCAGGGTGGCTGGGCGATCCCTTAGAGATAGGGTGAAAAGCTCGGTCACTCAGGAGGAGCTCAGAGTAGAGCCGCTGCTCCTCCACATGGCTCGGGCATCTTTTCCGGATGCCCCCTGGACGCCTTCCCGGAAAGGTGTTCCGGGCATGTCCCACCGGGAGGAGACCCCGGGGAAGACCTAGGACACGCTGGAGGGACTATGTCTCCCGGCTGGCCTGGGAACGCCTCGGTGTCCCCCCGGAAGAGCTGGAGGAAGTGTCTAGAGAGAGGGAAGTCTGGGCGTCCCTGCTTAGACTGCTGCCCCCGCGACCCGGCCCCGGATAAAGCGGTAGAAAATGGATGGATGGAAGCTGGGGTCTTAACTTGAGATAGCCTACCACACATTTGCAAATGGCAGGACAAACTACATTTTTCATAAATTCCCTCCATCATATGCACTGTCTGTGCTTTTATATACTGTATATTTAATATGAAGGTCCAACAAATTAATATGGCAAATATCTCCTTCACAAGGAAAAAATATATAATTTATTAATTAATTCATTTCGGTCATCACCAAAGACTTTTCACATTAAATAAGAAACAAAAATTGTTCTAAATATACGATAAACAAGTTAAATTCACAAATCTCTTTATATTAATCCTGTAATTTGCACAACAAATGACTTGACTGCGTCATGGCTGCGATCTAATCCTGTTTACATGAAATAAACCTGCTCCCGAGCAGGATTAAGCTAACGGACCTGTTGCTAAAACAACAAGTCCAGCCCAGCAAACAATTTTTGGTTCCCAGAACGCTCTGGGAACGTTAGCGCATGGTTCCCAGAACGTTCCCGGAACAGATATTCTAACGTTCCCTGTTGGTTTTCCAGGAAAGTTTTCTTAACGTTAATAGAACGTTCCCTGTAGGTTAGGGGAACGTCCCCCTACCTTTGTACTAACGTAAGGTAACGTTCTCCTAACCTTAATGTTATGATTAATGCAAATAAGTCTGAAATCATGTGTTATAGCTTGTTTATTGCTTAAAGAACAAGAACTGGGGTTAAATAAATCAACATTTATTAAATTAAAGTGCATAAACAACCTTAAACAACATACAAATAAAACAAATACAAAGAACATAATAATAACTTTAAAACGTTAAACTAATTGGTAAAATTTAATTGTAAAATAATAGTTTAATTACTATTTATTAAATGTAGAATGAGAAATATATAATATAAACTACATGAAAAACCTTAAACAACATTCAAATAAAACAACTGGAAAGAAAATAATAACTTTAAGACGTTAAACTAATTGGTAATATGAAATTGTATACATAACATTATAATTACTATTTATTAAATGTATAATGAGATATATTTAGGCTACAATTAATTAAAATACAGAAGCACCATCAAGTCCACTATCTTTATTTCATCATCATCTGAAAACAAAACAAAAAGGAAATGAATAAGACGGATCTTAAACACTATAGTTGAAGTGAATACTTATTATGTGAAATAGTTATTAATTGCAGTGTCTCCAATGAATAATGTTGATCGTTAATACTGCCTGCAATTAATTTACAGTATAGGCATCTAGCAGAGGCTTTTCCTACTCAAATCGACAGTACAATATGGAAGACGATAAAATGATTTGGCAATAACATGAAGAATTCTATACAAAGTTACTTCGTTTATACAATGTTTGTACAATATGTTTTACTTAAAAAATCTAAACTGAACCTAAAACGGAAACTGACTAAACTTTTATAAAGACCGTCTTTAACATCACACTAGATGCCGCTATTAGGTTACAAATATTTTCTAAACCTATTGGCCCGTCTTATAAAAAGTTAAAGAGTTGATTGATCTATACTGATAATTTAAAAATGACATTGTTTACCATTTCAATGCCTGTGTGGGGCATATTTTAAAACAAGAGAAATTTCGTCCTCCACATCAGTTGCCCTCAGCTGCTTAAAGTTTTTTTGTGTTGCTCCTGTAAAATAGAATGACAATCTCTGATCAGATAAATACTCCCTTTATGTTCACACAGTAAAACAAAACTTTTTAATGACCCTAAAATGACACAAGTTAGGACAAAACTTGCCTATTACTAAGTTGCATATTTGTAGGTCTTGGAAGGCCTGTTTATTTTTCTTTCCTTTCAGACTGTAGGCCCCCAAGACCTCATTTAGGGCAATCTTACGCAACATTTTGCGGACCGCAGCACCAGGATTTAAGCCCCCAAGTGATCGAAGGTAGTTCATCTGTAATAAAATAGAATAAATGATTAATGCAATGAAGGAATTTAATTAAAAATTGAAGTGTGTTCAAAGAACATTCATAAATATTGATCTATTTGTATTTTTTGATCATGTGAGTTCAAATTTGCTTATCAAGTCTTAACTGCCATATACTGCAATACTAAAGAATCAGATTATAGCAGAATCTGAAGAATATATATATCTGAAGGAAGCAGGGGATGAGAAGGAGAATAAGATGGAGAGAAGAACACATGTATTGATAACTCATTGTATCGGTACCTCAAAAGGGTTGTAGACTAACAGATTGTAAAAAGGAAACATTGTGTCCCAATCCAGACCTGGTGCAGGTTAGCCATTTTTGGCCGGGAAATTGCACACTGCTAAATTAAGAAACCACATACCTATCTTTCAACCCTATTTTTTATGTATTATACTTTGTAACAATCACATGCTGGTAACTCTTTATTAAATCGACAGTGCATTGTTTTTGTTCAAAATAAACAAAAAAGTAACAAGAAACAAATAGCTTAAACAACATTCCCTGATGCACAAGAAGTCAACACCATACAGAATAATGTGCAAAAGTCTTACCCAACAAAATGTTTTAAGCCAGTTTTTTATATTTTGCATTCCTTTTGTTATTATTTTTGAAAATCCAGTGACGTTTCTGTATGTACAGGGAGTCTGACAACAATGCTCCACACAGAAATGTTGCCTTGTCATCATCTAAACTGATATTATTACATTAAGAAGGAGAAAAGAATGAGACAGACTAAATCCAGAAGACCTGTGGCAATGTCTCCAAGACACTTTACGAAACCGACCTGCAAAGCTGAATCTTGGACAAAAGCGGCTTTAAACGCATAAGGCAGTCACTGCAAATATTGATTTGATTTAGTTAATAGAAGGTAATTGATAAATAATATTGATTTATGACATTTTTATTATTAAGCATCCCCACTTTACAGATTACAAAAAAAAGTGCCCAAAACTTCATTGTACTGTATGTTTGCAGGTGCTCCTTCAAGTGTCTTTGAGACATTGCCACAAGTTTTCTGGGTTTAGTCTGTCTCATTCTTTTCTCCTTCTTAATGTAATAAACAGACCAGATGATGACAAGACCACATCTCTGTGTGGAGCATATCTATTGTTTTCAGACTCCGGTACACGTACAAAAATCTCACTGGATTATCACAAATAATGACAAAAGGATTGCTTGGAATGTAAACTTAAATTTCCTAAGGACACACTACAGCAAAATATAAATAACTTGCTTCAAACATGTTGTTGGTATGAAAATTCTATAATGTGCTTAAGACTTTTGCCTTTTATTTGTGACAGAACTGACAATGAACAAGCTGTGTGAATAAACAAATCAATCAACATCACAAAATAAGCTGCGAAAGTCCCAATAAAAACAGCAAATATAAAAGCAAATAAAAGCAAGACAGTTTATCTGCAAAATATGTTCATGCGCAGTACATGCTGGGAACCATGGATGAGCTTTGTTTTATGGTACCCAGCATGCATTGTGGTATAAAGTTTTTCATTTGTCTTGAACCATCGTTAAGAAGTGTTCATTGATTCTTGATGTCATTTAGTCTAAAGGATGCAGTAGTTTAAATCGTATATGTGCATAGTGTGAAAAAATCATTTGGAATATGCTAACCACAACACAGCTGGACTTTAAGCAATAGTTTTACTGGCCTAATATAATAAAAACAAAACAAAATAAAACATCACATACATAATTAGATAGCAAAAATGGATAGGATCATGGAATGAGGCTACCACATAATATTTGATGATTACGCTATCATCCATAATTAACAAACATTTCTTGGTATAACTAATGTGCCTAATAACAGAGATGTGTATGGCAGAAAATAGTGTTTGTGGAGTTGTTTATTCCTCCTCTGCATGGTGAGATTTTGACAGATTGTATGTGTCTACCAGATATGTTGCAGTTGACTCTTAGTCAGTTGTGGTTGTTTTTTTTCTGTACCTGTTCACATTTTCATCAGTGATTGTGCCTGTTATCTCATTAACACAACACTGCATAACTTTTACTCTTCCTACTTTGCGTACATATTAACACTATACAATGTTTTTGCAAAAAAAAATGCTGGTGTGTTTTTAACCCATGGCTGGATCAATGTTGCACAGAACACATGGTTGGGTTATATTAACCCAAATGCGGAAATGTATCAACCCGCTACACTAACTGGCAGTAAGGTCATTTATATCACAGGTTCTCAAACTTTGGGTCAGAAAGAGAGTCACGCAAAGCCACTTGATGTGCATAAAAAAGGTTCATCCAGCAACCAAAAATTATACTTTGTTTATTGTGCTTGGACACTGGATGATTTTCTCAGATTAAACAGTGATAAATTAGATCTATGAGTGCTCCAGACCAACCTTCTGAACGTACGATTTACAGAAGGCACTTAACTATGAAGGTTTCGGGAACGACTTGGCGATAAGAAGGTTTCGGGAAATGCAGCCCAACACTGTACAAATAGTGAATCCAGTTTAATGCTACAACAGATTTTTTAAATGTACAATTAACATTCTTGCTATATATTTATATATACATATATATTTACCATCTTTGTTCGTTTGTCCTTGTGGGCAAGTTCAGAATCCAGCAGCTGAAGTTCTTCCACTGTGACACGGCCCATTATCAAGAAGGTCCCCTCCATCCTCTACCACCGTCACAGCTGTAGAAGCCAGCAATTGTCGCTGCATGGCCAGGATTTCTTGTTGGTTTTCAACAATGTCTTGCAACTTTTGCAAGACTTTTGTGCGATAGTCTGTAAAGCATTTAGAATAATATTGAATATGCTTTATTTTAATCTGAAAAATTAATAAACGGACTTACTCTTTGTTGCTGCTTCAGACGAAGACTGTGGCTCTTCTAAAAGGAGCTGTTTGGCAACTGTTGCAAAATAAAGCAATAAGCCCCAAGAAGCAGTGGGTTACTGTTTTTTTATAACGGCTTAGAACCAGGATCAAAATCAAGGACCAGAACTGACCCTTTTATAAAAATATTTTTAAGTTTTAAAAGTATTAAAAGTGATTAATTTATTATAGAGATACACTAATTTTAATAGTCAATAAATACAAGAATGCAATCACATTTTGCACAACCTTGAAGATTGTAAGAGACACTTTGCTGTGGGTACTTCTGCAGAGATTCTTCTGCTGTAGAAAAAAATACCAAATAAACTATTAAATGGTGCCTTACTGATAAGGTTTCAGGTTATGAAAATTAAATAAGAAAAAAATATGCTTACAATTTACAGAACAACCACTTAAAATGTCATTGTTGTCTGTTAGAAGTCAAAACGCAAGAGAGAAAAAGAGAGTCATATACTGCATGTCTAGTACTAATACTTAAAAACATATTTTTATATTGTACGAACCCATGTCCAGAGGAGTCTTGGGCAAGGGTGTGTCTGTAAATAAAAAACTGAAAGAACATCAAGACTGGAAAACAATTTTGTATTATTTTTAATGCCACCAACTTACATTTAGGTGGAACAGGTTTGTATATACTTTTTTCTGACTTCTTCTTTGATAAAACTCTGCCATCATCTGAAAATGAGAACAAATTTTGGTTAAATAAAGCTTAGAGCAGGTCTAGTCAACTCGGCTCCTTGAGGGCCGGTCTCCTGCGGAGATCAGTTCCATCAGTTGTTACTGTCAAAAGGGTGAGTAAATATGACAGAATTTTCATTTTGCGGTGAACTATTACTTTAATAAAAACTGATGTCTCCCTTGAGTCCCTTAGGATATAACTGATAACTATCTTGCTGAATGACATTGCTTTTACTGATTTAAACCCAAATACAGAGAAGGGTGTCTGACAGTCACGCAAAACATATACTTACAAAAAGTCAAAGACGCACTGTGAAAGGGCTCTTGAAAGAGCCTTTGGGGTATAGGTAGCTGCTGATGACACACAAAAAAAGAGCAAACATGACTAAATACCGTGACTTAAAATATGTTATGTGGAACATGGCAAACAAGATCTGCAGAGTAACTGCTATGTTTGTTACTTACTACAATCATATGGCAATTGACTCTGGAAAAAAGAACAATTATTTGAATTAAATTCACAGATTTATATGATTTAGTTGCAATTTGTATGTGCTCCAACGATTGGAAGCATATTGAAACAGGCCCAGGATTGGGAAACACTGGGATAAAGTAAACATCTGTTAAGTATGTTTATTTTAATATTTATGGCTGTTTAACACATGCTGTGGCTTCACCAGATCTGCGAAAACTAACAGCTCACTTTTACTGTTCCATCAGCCAATGAGACGAGTTTTTGTAGGAGAGACACGTCTAGCCCCACCCCGTTATGCATTCCACGAGCACAGAAAATCAAAGTGAGCCACGGTATTTGTGAGTGCGCGTCCAGTTTTGTGCAAGATAAATTCCCGTGCTCGAGGAGAGGTTGTCAAGTCTGTCTATGAGCACTTGACGTGTGCGAAGGTCTCTTGCTCGAAGCCAAGTCTGTGAGGCGACGCTTTTCAGACAGAAATGTGTTTATTTTCAAGTAACGTTACCATGTTAGGTGTAACTATGGAACGAATTGTTTTCTGTTCATCCGTGCGAATTTGCCCCATTACCACAATGTGACGTTAACGGAAAGAGCGAGTGACTAGAATAAGACGGAAAGCCGTGGGACAGATGTGGTAGCTTAATGTTACATGTACATGAAATGTAGGTAGGGAGTTCATTTCATGATAAGTTAGTACAGTGGGTTTCATGTGAAAGTGGCAGTTGTTTAATTTGAAGTGAAACCGATCTCCTTCTTCCTACTGCACTAGGTAAACTAGATTTTTTCAGATTTTTAAGCATAACGTTATTTACATTTAGGTTTATACGTTTAGCTTAAATACATTGACCAGTTAAGTAAAAATAATTTCCTCAGGAAAGCGGTCAGTGATTCCAATTAGAGTGGAATATACAGCTATGCGCGCACACGTATATGCCCTCAGTCATGTTTCGCGTATCCGCGAGTTGAGTTGAGTTTAATTGTGTGAGAGAACTTTGTCTATTTCGTCTTTGAAAACACATTTTAGTGTAAAGGGTTAAGTAATACTTTTGCGGTATTGGGATACTTGAAAGCTTTGTGAAACGAAATTCCTCTATGTGCCCGTATTAGTTTTACAACTTAGATTTTCTTAGCTTTGTCTTAGTTTTAAATGTCATTTACAATGACACTTAAAACGTAAAAGCTCACTACAAATGTATTTTGTATAGGCTGGTTAATTAAAAAAAGTATTTTACCTCAGGATAACTGACGGACCGGAGGTTCCTTTCAGAAGGCAGTCGCTCTGTGCCTATAAGGCTAAGACCTATAGCTGCCCGCATTAAGGGTTCGCGCGCCGCACGCAAGCAAAATATAACTTTTGACAGTTTTTTTTTTCGTTGACTTATTTTCGTTTTTCTAAGAACATAATGTGCATTTATATAATGACATGTCTCAATAAATTATGAATATAAAAAATATTATTTTAAATATAAGTGTGCAATATGGTAATTGGAATCTGAAAGAGAGTTGGCAAACACAAGATTTTTTGCGATTGAATGCCAATAACAGACTATTGTGCAGACTATTATTTATGCAGTTATTAGCTAGTACAAGCTGCCCTTAAATGCTTAATGTGTCCATCTAAACGAGAATTTTGTATAACTACCTCTAGAATGCATATTTATTAAAAATCATCTATTTGTTTGCTACAAGTTAAAAGCAGTTCTTGTACCCTAAAAAGAGCTATAATAACTGTTTATTAAGGTTGTTATTTATTTTAATACTTAAACAACGTTAATCATAAGCTTAGTCCTTTGTATTTAAATTATGTGGTAGAGGTGTTAACACATTTTCATTCTTTTTCTTTAATTTTCTGTAGGAAAAGTGGATGCCAGTCCCCGTTTGTTCGGTCTATAATTCAACAAACCAAGGATATGACATCTCATGTGTCACCCATAAGCCGATGGATGAAAAAGTGTTTTAAAGGTGCAGTTGAGAGGTAAGCATGATCTGTTTGATGTGTGGAAAGATTGTTTTTTATCATAGTCATTGGTGGGTTTGTAAGTAAATAGTTACATCTTTCAAAATTGTATCCATGTTTCCCCAGACCTATAGCGTTTTATAACAAGTGGACAAGTCTTAAGGAAATTTGTATAGATTAAAACTTAACAACGATGACAACTTTAATATTTGCCACACATGTAAGCCAAGTGACAGGTGCAGCCATACAGAATACATTTTAGTGTAATTGTAGTAGTATTGATTTGTCCATTAAAACTAAAGGTATTACCTGAACATAAACATGTCTTACAATATATATATATATATATATATATATATATATATATATAGTGGGTATGGAAAGTATCCAGACCCCCTCAAGTTTTTCACTGTTTGTTATATTGCAGCCATTTGCTAAAATCATTTAAGTTCTTTTTTTTCCTCATTAATGTACACACAGCACTCAATTGACAGAAAAACACAGAATTGTTGACATTTTTGCAGATTTATTAAAAAAGAAAAACTGAAATATCACATGGTCCTAAGTATTCAGACCCTTTGCTCAGTATTTAGTAGAAGCACCCTTTTGATTTAATACAGCCATGAGTCTTTTTGGGAAAGATGCAACAAGTTTTTAACCCCTGGCCTACTCCACTACAACCACAACTACAATAGTTATTTCATACAAAAGTTCAGAACATTCATCTTTCTCTGCTGTCTCTCCAGTAATTTATTCATGGCAAGATGTGGAATCACACTCTTCTTAAAGCCACAAAGTTTTGCCTGGCTGTCAGTGCAGCCAAGAAAAGCATTTGTTGTTCCCGAGTTTTGTAATTACATTTTAACAATCCTGCTTGTAGCAAACAGTATTGCAATAAAACACTTGTTTATAAACAATACATATACTGTTATTGTCAGAGCCAGCCAGTCAATTCTGCAGTACAACTTCTGCCAGTATCACCCAAAACCTTTACAGCACTATCCCCAGGAAAAGTGTATACCCTCAGCATTAATGCAGTGGTTGATTGCAGCATGTATTTGTGGGACCTCGTAATAATAATGGAAATCAAATTGACTGCTTAAAATATGGTTGCTGTTTCCATCCTCTTTCCCCTCTATTAAAATTGCACTGAGAACTAACAGTTGCAAATAAAATCCTTGTTTTTTTTAGTAAACACATTACACATGTTTCAATTTGCATATATTTTTTATTTGAAATGTAGATGAGTTCTAGAACAAAACTTATGTGACATTTAATCATGGTGACAGTGTAACATGCAGTGACAGTGTCCCCCTGTATCATAATGCTATATATTATGATATAATTCATAGAGTCATTCCTATAACCAATATATATATACAGTATATATATATATATATGATCAGGAATAACGCTTGTTGTTGCTGCTATTAATCTATTTTTATTTTTGCAGGTGCTTTCCTGTAGCTCAGAGACGAGTAAGAGGCAGGGACAGGACTGTACGTTTGTTAGAAATGCAGAGAGCGGTAGCTTGTCGTAGGCATTCGAAACCAAAGCTTAACCAAACGTGCCCACAACTTACGCTTTGACAATGAAAATTACGAAAACAAACAAGCAAAACGTTTTGTGAGTGGAATATGAAAACATAGCGGAAGTCAAGCAACTGTTTCGAATAAGGAAGGGCCGTTTTAAGATCGAGCTGTTCGAAACGGCTGTTAATTGTCCGTTAAGACAGAACTGAAATCAAAGCAAACCTCCCTGTCGGGGAATCGAACCCCGGTCTTCCGCGTGACAGGCGGAGATACTGTCCACTATACTAACGAGGAATACACGTTGGCAGGGCAGGGCAGGGCAGTGCGGACGCGGCGCTGCAAACGCCAAATAGGCTCACGTTGGGCTATTGCTTTGCAGAGACGAGTAAGAGGCAGGGACAGGACTGTAACAAACTGCTGATCACTTCAGTGGTGTGGTCTTACAGCACTGGGTTCAGTAGATTTGGAAATCCAGCGAGCCAGCAACAATTTGTCTGCGTTGGTGGTATAGTGGTGAGCATAGCTGCCTTCCAAGCAGTTGACCCGGATACGATTCCTGGCAAACGCATTCTGTTTAGGGAGATGGCGAGAGAGCTATGCAATGCACTTCTTGAACGCTTTGAATGTGTAGTATTCGCCTGTCAAACTACATCTGATGGATCACAGCTCCTCGTTTTTATGAAGGGCGACTTAGCGTGACTTTTTTGTTATTTGCGCTGCCTAAGTCATTCCTTGTGCAGCATGAAGTCAGGAAGTCTCAATCTTATGGAAAAAAAAGATGGTAGCACGTCAGACTCCACCCCACGAAACAACGTCACAATTGACTTGTGTGAATCATTGCATTGTTGTGCTGGTTTTCTTTTGCTCTTCGTAATTGCAATGTTCTGGGGAGCCTTCACCAGAGATCACCCTCTTTAAACATGATGGTGTGACGAGGTGAGGCCTCTGGTTTAAGTGTCGGTGGGAATAGCTCGAGTTTCTCTTCATCTACGCATAAATCTTTCGCCTTTTACTAAAGATTTCCGTGGAGGGAAACCATTGCGAGTTTGTCGTATTTTTGGGTGCTCTGCTTACATCAGAGCAGCATACGTTTGTTAGAAATGCAGAGAGCGGTAGCTTGTCGTAGGCATGCGAAACCAAAGCTTAACCAAACGTGCCCACAACTTACGCTTTGACAATGAAAATTACGAAAACAAACAAGCAAAACGTTTTGTGAGTGGAATATGAAAACATAGCGGAAGTCAAGCAACTGTTTCGAATAAGGAAGGGCCGTTTTAAGCTCGAGCTGTTCGAAACGGCTGTTAATTGTCCGTTAAGACAGAACTGAAATCAAAGCAATCCTCCCCGTCGGGGAATCGAACCCCGGTCTACGCTTTGACAATGAAAATTACGAAAACAAACAAGCAAAACGTTTTGTGAGTGGAATATGAAAACATAGCGGAAGTCAAGCAACTGTTTCGAATAAGGAAGGGCCGTTTTAAGCTCGAGCTGTTCGAAACGGCTGTTAATTGTCCGTTAAGACAGAACTGAAATCAAAGCAAACCGCCCCGTCGGGGAATCGAACCCCGATCTTCCGCGTGAAAGGCGGAGATACTGTCCACTATACTAACGAGGAATACACGTTGGCAGGGCAGTGCGGACGCGGGGCTGCAAACGCCAAAGAGGCTCACGTTGGGCTATTGCTTTGCAGAGACGAGTAAGAGGAAGTCAAGCAACTGTTTCGAATAAGGAAGGGCTGTTTTAAGATCGAGCTGTTCGAAACGGCTGTTAATTGTCCGTTAAGACAGAACTGAAATCAAAGCAAACCTCCCCGTCGGGGAATCGAACCCCAGTCTTCAGCGTGACAGGCGGAGATACTGTCCACTATACTAACGAGGAATGCACGTTGGCAGGGCAGTGCGGACGCCGTGCTGCAAACGCCAAAGAGGCTCACGTTGGGCTATTGCTTTGCAGAGACGAGTAAGAGGCAGGTACAGGACTGTAACAAACTGCTGATCACTTCAGTGGTGTGGTCTTACAGCACTGGGTTCAGTAGATTTGGAAATCCAGCGAGCCAGCAACAATTTGTCTGCGTTGGTGGTATAGTGGTGAGCATAGCTGCCTTCCAAGCAGTTGACCCGGGTTCGATTCCCGGCCAACGCATTCTGTTTAGGGAGATGGCGAGAGAGCTATGCAATGCACTTCTTGAACGCTTTGAATGTGTAGTATTCGCCTGTCAAACTACATCTGATGGATCACAGCTCCTCGTTTTTATGAAGGGCGACTTAGCGTGACTTTTTTGTTATTTGCGCTGCCTAGGTCATTCCTTGTGCAGCATGAAGTCAGGAAGTCTCAATCTTATGGAAAAAAAAGATGGTAGCACGTCAGACTCCACCCCACGAAACAACGTCATAATTGGCTTGTGTGCAGCATTGCATTGTTGTGCTGGTTTTCTTTTGCTCTTCGTAATTGCAATGTTCTGGGGAGCCTTCACCAGAGATCACCCTCTTTAAACATGATGGTGTGACGAGGTGAGGCCTCTGGTTTAAGTGTCGGTGGGAATAGCTCGAGTTTCTCTTCATCTACGCATAAATCTTTCGCCTTTTACTAAAGATTTCCGTGGAGGGAAACCATTGCGAGTTTGTCGTATTTTTGGGTGCTCTGCTTACATCAGAGCAGCATACGTTTGTTAGAAATGCAGAGAGCGGTAGCTTGTCGTAGGCATGCGAAACCAAAGCTTAACCAAACGTGCCCACAACTTACGCTTTGACAATGAAAATTACGAAAACAAACAAGCAAAACGTTTTGTGAGTGGAATATGAAAACATAGCGGAAGTCAAGCAACTGTTTCGAATAAGGAAGGGCCGTTTTAAGATCGAGCTGTTCGAAACGGCTGTTAATTGTCCGTTAAGACAGAACTGAAATCAAAGCAAACCTCCCCGTCGGGGAATCGAACCCCGGTCTTCCGCGTGACAGGCGGAGATACTGTCCACTATACCAACGAGGAATGCACGTTGGCAGGGCAGTGCGGACGCGGGGCTGCAAACGCCAAAGAGGCTCACGTTGGGCTATTGCACTATACTAACGAGGAATGCACGTTGGCAGGGCAGTGCGGACGCGGGGCTGCAAACGCCAAAGTGCTAACGTTGG
>VCII01000585.1:0-77640 GCA_006030095.1 Triplophysa siluroides | reverse complement strand
CCACAAGCCAGCCAGGCCCGATAGGACTCCTTCTTCAGCTTGACGGCATCCCTTACTTCCGGTGTCCACCACCGGGTTCGAGGATTGCCGCCTCGACAGGCACCGGAGACCTTACGGCCACAGCTCCGAGTGGCCGCGTTGACAATGGAGGTGGAGAACATGGTCCACTCGGACTCAATGTCTCCAGACTCCCTCGGGATCTGGTCGAAGCTCTGCCGGAGGTGGAAGTTGAAGATCTCTCTGACAGGCGATTCGGCCAAACGTTCCCAACAGACCCTCACAGTACGTTTGGGTCTGCCGAGTCTGTCCAGCTTCCTCCCCCGCCATCGGATCCAACTCACCACCAGGTGGTGATCAGTTGACAGCTCCGCCCCTCTCTTCACCCGAGTGTCCAAGACATACGGCCGTAGGTCAGATGAAACAACTACAAAGTCGATCATCGACCTCCGGCCAAGGGTGTCCTGGTGCCATGTGCACTGATGGACACCCTTATGCTTGAACATGGTGTTCGTTATGGCCAAACTGTAACTAGCACAGAAGTCCAATAACAGAACACCACTCGGGTTCAGATCAGGGGGGCCGTTCCTCCCAATCACGCCCCTCCAGGTGTCACTGTCGTTGCCCACGTGGGCGTTGAAGTCCCCCAGCAGAACGACGGAGTCCCCAGTCGGGGCGCTTTCCAGCACCCCTCCAAGAGTCTCCAAGAAGGCCGGGTACTCTACACTGCCATTTGGCCCATAGGCACAAACGACAGTGAGAGACCTATCCCCGACCCGAAGGCGCAGGGAAGCGACCCTCTCGTTCACCGGGGTAAACTCCAACACATGGCGGCTGAGCTGGGGGGCTATAAGCAAACCCACACCAGCCCGCCGCCTCTCACCATGGGCAACTCCAGAGTGGTGAAGAGTCCATCCTCCCTCGAGGAGAGTGGTTCCAGAGCCCAAGCTGTGCGTAGAGGTGATCCCGACTATTTCTAGTCGGAATCTCTGAACCTCACGCACAATCTCAGGCTCCTTCCCCGTCAGAGAGGTGACGTTCCATGTCCCTAGAGCTAGATTCCGCGTCCAGGGATCGGGTTGTCGAGGCCCCCGCCTTCGACTGCCGCCCGATCCACTTTGCACCGGCCCCTTACGGTCCCTCCTGCAGGTGGTGGGTCCACGGGAGGGTGGCCCCACGTCGCTCCTTCGGGCTGTGCCCGGCCGGACCCCATGGGGGGAGGCCCGACCACCAGGCGCTCGCATACGAGCCCCAACCCCGGGCCTGGCTCCAGGGTGGGGCCCCGGCTGCGCCATACCGGGCGACGTCACGGTCCTCCAATTTATTGTCATCATAAGGTTTTTGCGAACCGCTCTTAGTCTGACCCGTCGCCTAGGACCTGTTTGCCTTGGGAGACCCTACCAGGGGCATATAGCCCCAGACAACATAGCTCCTAGGGTCTTTCGGGTGCTCAAACCCCTCCACCACGGTAAGGTGGCAGTTCAAGGAGGAGTTTGAGCTATGTTGATTGTTTTAAATACTGCACAAGAGGGGGGGAATTTTCATTTCTAGACCAATTTCCATGCATGCAAAACTGTTTTTATGTCTAAAGCAAGTGACCAGATACACTCACTACTGAAGCAGATGTCTTCACTCCTATAGATCATCTCTCACCGACTTAAAACAGTACATTTAGCTTAATAGTCAACTGTAGTATAAAAAAACTCTGGAGGAATCCATTGTGAATGTTTTTAAAACTCATATTGAGTCCAGATTTCCAGCACATCTCTCCGCTCCTCACTAACAGTCACATCTGACTTTCTTTGTCTGTGTTTTCTGTGTCATGAGAGGTTTCATCATTGCATTACTGTGTTTTGAACGTGATCATTTGATCTCATTTCTCTTTGCTTTGTGTTTTTCATTTGTTTGGCATCAAATCCAAACTTAATGAGGGTTTCACTGTCTTGAGCTCCTTTACTTTCCCAGAATGTCTGCGTACGGTCTTTACACACACTGTGGCTACAGGACAACACAACAGGATCTTTAAAAATCTAAGATAAGATAAATCCTTCTCAGAAAAACATTTAGATGACTTTTTCTATACTTACTACTTCAAAGTTTTTACATTCAGTTACACACACACATTCAAGCGAGTAACAGGTTATATGTGAACTGTAAAAGCAGAATACCCAGTGTGAATGATTCCTGTGAAAGTGGGAGGAGTTTATTCACAAACAAAGATGCATCATGACTGATTCTGTCACCGGCACAGTGAGAGAGACAGAAAACTGAGTCAAGGGTATGAAATACAACCAACTTTAAACATTCAGATCTTGTTGCGGCAGAAAAACGATTCAACTGAATATCATTTTTTATTTTTATTTCTGTTACAAATGACATTACATTTAGATTAAACTTTACTGTCAATTAGCAGAAGTGCAAATAGCTTAAAAATGGATCAATAAAAACTAAATAAATAAATGAATTAGGTCTTAAACAAATCATTAAATGAGATACAGGTGGATATTAGAGTTCAGATCCTGACTCTGGACTTCAGTAAGTTTACAGCCAGGGGTCAAAGGTTACTGTATTTTTTTAAATCTAAACTATACAGGTGGAGGGTGTATATATAAAATATATAACAAACATATCCACCCAAAAGCACCAATAGTGTTTTAACAATTGTGTTGGAACAAAAAGAAAATCATTCATATTCAACATCATCTGTATGTTAGGAACTGAAAAAAAAAATCATGTCACATTGTCATTTGCAACATAAAAACAAACAATTCTTCTCAAAAATTTATAAAAAAAACAATCTGTAATATTGATGGAACATAATGACGATTATTACACTCAAAATTTAATATTTTACTGAAATCTGTTGTGTTTGTTACTGATGTGATTTTACTGGTAAGATCATCAGAGGAGAAATATTACAGACAACACTAAACCATGGATAAAGTCCTTCAGTAAACTTGTGTGTGAAAGTGTGTATGTGTGTGTTAGTGAGAGGATCAGAGAAGGACAGTTTTCCTCCGTCACAATCCAGCTCAACTCGGATTCTCTCAACTTTCTCTTTCACTGAGAGATCAAGACCTGTTACTGGTGTAATGACTGCAACATATTCACCAGAATAATAATACACACACCAGACTCCAGTCCTGGAGAATATGTCATTCTTCCTCTGAGCAGATTCTGTCATCACACCCAGACACCAGCGTCTGTGATCTCCAACCTGAACATCCCAGCAGTGAATCCCTGAACTAAAACTCTCTGAACCCAAAACACACAAAGACTCATCAAATCTCTCTGGCAGATCAGGAATCAGATCTGCTGCATCTTCACTGAGTCTCACACTGATCAGATCATCAGTCACGAGGAGATCACAGTGAGCTGTGTTTGGATCTAAAGTCACTGGAGCTGGAGAGAGAGACGGAGAGAGAGAGAGAGAGAGAGAGAGAGAGAGAGAGAGAGAGACAGAGAAAGAGAGAGAGAGAGAGAGAGAGAGAGAGAGAGAGAGAGAAAGAGACAGAGACAGAGAGAGAGAGAGAGAAGAGAGAGAGAAACATCGACAGAGAAGAGAGAGACGAGAGAAAGAGACAGAGACAGAGAGAGAGAGAGTAGAGAGAGAGAGAGAAGAGAGAGAGAGAGAGAGAGAGAGAGAGAGAGAGAGAGAGAGAGACAGAGAGAGAGAGAGAGAGAGAGAGAGAGATTTAGATTTTTTGTAACACATTTATTATAAAGAAAGTAGAAAACATTAAAATAATCACCTCACATTACTGCACTTTTATTCTCATTTATTTTAGCTGAGGAAATGAAGCTCAAACCTTATAATAGTTCAAGTGTTGTAGTTAACAGGGGGCGGACTGACCAGTAGGACATTCTCTCAAAGTCCAGAGCGGCCGTCGGGGGCCGCGTCCAGTGGTGGACTTGTGGACTTATTATAAACGCGAATGCACGTAACGCGGAGGCATTCGTGAGTCGGACACGTATGCGTAATGCAATGCAAACGTTACATACAAAGTGTGAACATCCACTCAGACCCTGACGTGGCACTAAACACTTTTTCATGTCTAAGACGTTTTTATAAATATGTTCCCGTGGACTTAGACGTCCGCACACTCTACACCGTTAAACAATTCTGTAGAAATGACAATATCACTGGCAGCAGTTTGCCCGCCACTTGCTGTAGATTTAAATGTATGTTATTTACTGACAACAGATTGTTTGAATATCAATTAACATTAACAATTGAACAACACAATAAACACAATTACACAATTAATTAGACATCGTTAAAAGTCAAAGATCTGAAACTGTTATTTTGGACTTTTTATGTTGTTTCCTGCTGCGCGCCATGTTGTAGTTCTTTATAGGTTTTCTTGTTACTTGTTCGTTCTCCAGATGATTCTTGTGCCCTTTGTTACACCAGTGTAGTGTGTCGGTCTGTGTTTTATGCTTCATTCAGTGTTTTGTCCTGTATTATTATTTCATTAAACGTTTTACTGCACGTAGATCCGCTTCCTGCCTAGTTACTCATGTTACAACTGTTCAGCTGCGAGCAATTTAAAGATCATTTGAGATTTATAGATTCCACATCTGAAAAAGAGGTGTAGACACTATTCTGTTCATATGTTCGTTCTATAACTCAAATGTTCGCACAAAATGATTGTAAAATCAAATTTAGGACAAAACACACACAAACTGACACTATATGACAGGATCCTGTCACCCTCACTGACAACTTTCATCAATACTTTGCTCTTTTTCTCTTTATATTGAGATGTTTATGTAGATACTTATATACATTTATTTTATTTTCATCTTCATCTTTATTTGTCCAGAATGTTTATATTTAATTGTCCTGTGCTTTGGCAATGTAAAATTTGTTTTAACATGCCAATAGAGCTTCTATGAATCTTGAATGAGTATGTTGTATTGTGTGTTGTTGTGTTGTGTTGTGTTGTGTTGTGTTGTGTTGTGTTGTGTACTCACTGTATTGAACATTGTCGCTGATCTTGTGTAAGACAGTAAACTTCAGGTTGCTGAGATGTTTCGCTACATTGATCATCATTCCTGAGATGTTCTCTGGATCTGACGCTCCACACTGAACTCTGGAAGAACATTCAGGAGTCATTCTGACATTCTGCCCCCTTTACATTCACAATCACAGCAAACACAACACAAACCTCTCCAGTGTGCTCTTCAAGTTCTGTTGAGAAACAAACACATGATTGACATGATTGACATGATGGAAAATGAGCCTCATATATTGGAGTGAAGATTGAAGCACCTGTAGGAATGAAACATCTTCAGCTGTCATCTGCTCCTCTACACCTCTGATTGTGTGTGAAAGAGATGAAATGTCTCTGTTGATCTTCTCAATCTTCTCCTTCATCATCTGACTCTTCTGCTCCTCTTCCTCTCTCAGGGCTCTTATTCTGGCTGATTCTTCATCATGTAGAAGCTGGTGAAGTTCCTCAAACTCTTCATGAATCTGCGTCTCTGTGCGGCGACTCTGAATCTGAGAAACACAGAATGACTCAATCAGCTCTCCATCAATATAAACATTTACAAAAGAACATGATGATTCATTCAAACCTTTATATGTTCTGCTGTTTCATCCAAATTCTGTTTAAACTCCTCGAATATTCTCAGTTTCTCCTGTAAGGGTTTTAATGCACTTCTGAGTTTCTCCTGAAAGAAAACAACATGTTATTATAAAGAATCATGTCTACATTTGGCAGATGTTTTTGTTCAAAGTGACTTCAAGTTTATCCAAGGTAAATATATGATCAGTAGTGTGATCACATGAAATAAAACTTTTGACCTTTGTACTGCTCATGCAACACTCTTGTGTAACACTTCTCATAATTACTCTCTTAAGATGAATAGCTTTATTGTTTTGAATTAAAGTGCCTGCAAAAAGCCTAAATATACATGTAACTCATAAGAAACACCTGAATGTAGCTTGTCACGGAATTATCATGTTTTTAAATGAACCCATAATGAATAACGGTCTAAGAGGCTGCTAGGGGGAGATTTTCCTTACATGTCTCCAGAAATGTCCAGCTGAAAGAAAAAAAAAAACCTGAAATACTTTATTTATTTAATTATTATTCTAAATAAAATAAAATAACTAAATAATAATTTATATTTAATCGCAGAAAATTATGCACAAAGAAATTGTTGCCCTTACAGAATATCTGATTGCCCCCGTCAGCCAGCCTAGTCTGTGTGTGAATATCTAAAACCAACAGTTATTGTTGTTATTAATGTGAACATTTTGAATATTGTTGATCTTTACCTTATTCTCTTTGACAGCTTCATTGACAGGACAGAATTTGTGGTTGTTGTGTGTTCTGGAGACTTGACACACCAAACACACGGGCTGTTGATCATCCAGACAGAAGAGTTTGAGTTTCTCATTGTGAAGATGACAGACTGATGAAGATCTCTCACTTCTCTCCTGTAAGAAACTCTCACACAGATTCTTCAGAGCCAGATTTAATGGAGGTTGATCTTTTGAAGATCTTCTTCTGCAAACTGGACATTCTTGAGCTCCTTTACTTCTCCAGAATCCGTGAATACAGTCTTTACAGACACTGTGACTACAGGACAACACAACAGGATCTTTAAAGATCTCACAGCACACAGGACAAGAGAAATCCTCCTCAGAAAAACTTTTAGACGCCATTTTCTAATTGGAAATGTCAAAATCCTTCTTCAAAGTTTTCTTTGAACTTTTTACTAATGTAATTATCTGGTTGAAATACTCAGCATTCCTTTCAAAATAAAATCCAATATCTTCACATCCACAGCAGACAGTGTTGTTAAAGCTGAGTAACAGGTTACGTGAAGATCTCAGTTTCCTTGATCTGTGAAAGTAGGAGGAGGAGTTTCTTCACCACACCTTATAATGGAGGTTTGTTTGATTCCAGGGTCTGCAATACGAATGCAAAATAACCGAATGAATGTCACTTCGCCAAACTGTAACAAATCTCCAAAGTTGCTCGCAAATAGACGTGCATTTGTGCAACAAGCACACCATCAGAGAGAGTGTTTTTGTGCCAGGGACATTGGCCTTGCTGTTCGGACTTTGAACCGGTTTTATTACAAATGGAACAGCAGAGTAGTTGGCGCCAATACAAGGCAGAGCTCCTGTACAAATGTGACCGTATGACGATCATTAACTTACACTGGTAAAGCCTGTACTCAGACCCCAATTACAGAGCCTCCCCAATTACAGACTTTCAACTAAATGAAAAGGACGAGCAGAGACAAAACCAGACTACAAATTTATTTATCAAAGTTACTAAAAAACACCTGGAGCTCAACATCAAGGATAAAATGTAATCAATGTGAATGAATCATCCCAATGGGCTTCGTTTAGATGGTTCCCCTGGGCCGGCCACCCATACACTGGCCAAACACACCCACCCAAAAAGAACAAATATACTAACAAAGGAACAATTCACAACAAAATAAATTAAAGTTGGTTTCCTTCTTTGGCATTATGTCTTTGTTTAAACATTTCACCGCTCAATTCAGAAAACAAAATAAATACAAATCAAACACTTCAAACCAACCAAACCCAAAAAATATAATTAATTTAAACCCACTCAACACCCATCAGATAAACCAAGGTCAAAAGAACAACAGAACAGATAAACCACAATTACTCAACTCCGTAATAGAGCAGCATAAATGTAAAGCAAGACAACGAAAGGATACAACCAACCCAAATAACGAAATAAACAAACTAAATAAATTGGTTAATAAACAATACCTAATAATAATACAGTAAAGCAATCCAACAAAACACAATTCCACTCCATTACACACACTTTTAAACAAAATACACAGACAACGAATAAACGCAAATCAATGAAATTACGCCAGCGACATGAGCGAACCCAGTGGCGCCAGAGTCAACGGCAACGGGTTTAGAGCGTATCCAACGTGATAGTGTACAGACGTTCAAGACAATCACGAGCGTTCAATGCAACAAGAGAATCCCGCGTCCCAAACTGGAAGCGATATTTTAACCACAGCAAAACAGCAGCTGGCAACTTCTGAAAAACAAATGGACATTTTCGTTTGCTCCCTCCCCACTCCTCTCAGATTTATAGTCACACAAACCCGGGTAAGGGAAACATAATATTACCTTTCACGTGCAAGACACTCACTCACACATGCTCACTAGCATCAAAAGCACGATCACTAGACGTAATCTTTATTAACCAACCACATATTTGAACTTTAAACACATACATTCTCACCTGAACAACTCTCAAAACTATATTTTGTGACCAAATAACAGTAATATTGAAAAAAACAGAAAAAGTGCATCATCCGGGAACTTAAAGTGCACTTCTATTTTGAGGATGTTCAATGGGAAGGCACTGCTCGCACGATTTATACTACAAAATGGCGTAGAATAGATTATAAGTGCGCAATTTGGAACGCAGCTTTTCTTATTTCAGGTCACATTTCAAGGTAGGAAAGAAACTACAATGATTAGTGTTAATTGATATAAATGTGATTTGTTTTTTTTTTTTTTTGAATCTCCTAATAAAATATAATATATATATACTGCAAAATATAAACGCGATATATTACATAATACATTTCCATATATTGGAAGCTGGTGCTAATACTTTTCAACATACAGCAATATATGCATTGACAATACTGTACATGGATATATATTGAACATATAAATATATTTAGAAACGAAGACAAAAATAAATCTAATATTCATCAAATTTGATCTTTTATTGAGTATATTGCACATAGATGTTCCCATATAAATGTGACTGTATAGTATACACATATATGGACACATTCACAGAATGTGTTAAAGCAGATTTCTAGGTCCCAGCATGCTTTGCTTCTGACTGCTAAAGGAGAGTATATTTTTTTTAATGTAGGTGTTATTTCATGTCTTTTTGCTGGTTATTAATATAGGGGAGATCTGTTAGTGTTTAATGTTGTATTACCAAAATTTAGAAGTGTTTCTAGTATGTGTAAATTTGTGAGGTTACCGTGGTGTTGAAGAGTAGAGCCTGTGGTTATACAACAAATATCATGAAGATCATAAATGACATTGTTTAAAAGTGATGGCTGAGCGCTTCTCAGTGAAGTGATTGTCTGTTCACTTAGTGCTTTAGTATGAGCAGGTGTGCTTTTGATGATGAATGTTGTAAATGGTTGTTTAACATAAGAAATATATATTTCCATATATGTGTTTGTATACATGGTATGAGTAAGTATATTATGGTCAATATATTTTTACACATCCACTACCATATCTTGTCACATGTACATCAATATATTATAAAAGATTATAAAATTACATATATTGGGACATATAAGGAAATATATTGTAATATATTTTTCAATATATGAAAAGCGGCAAATCCTTATGTATTATTCAATATTTTGTAATATATTTACATTTACATTTAGCAGACGCTTTTATCCAAAGCGACTTACAGATGGGGTAAACAATCAAAGCAATTCGGACAACATAAGTACAACAAAAAGCATAAGCGCAATGAAAAAATCTGGTTCATAAAGCCTAGTATACAGAGCTAAGTTGGAAGTTTGGCGCATTGGATCGTGGACGCCATCACCTTGTCGTACCGATCCCAAGGTCTCCCTCCCGTGGTCTCACTCCATCCGGGATGGAGCCTCCTCGTGGGCACTGGCTCAGGGCGCCTCCCTGACAGACATCTGCAGAGCTGCGGGTTGGGCTATGCCCGATTCATTCGTAAGGTTCTACAAACTTTGTGTAGAGCCGGTGTCTGCCCGCGTCTTGCACACATGGTAAGACCGACGGCCGGCTGGGCGCACGCCTGTGAAGCGCCTTCTCCCCTTCATCAGGGGAGTCAGGGCGCTGGTCCAGCTTCCCTACTTCCTCCACTGGATGAAGTATAAGCATTCCATCCATCCCCACTGGTGAGACCGTGTAGGTATTCCACGTATTATCTCCCTACGGCAGATGTGGTCTCCGTAGCGTTAGCCCCTCAGGCGAGGGGTAGCGCTTCCCAGTGTTCCTTACGGTGCTGGGCGGCTATCTCGCCCCTAGAGTAGCAAAGTCCACCGTCTGTACGGCCGTTAGTAAGAGCTTCTCGTCGTGATTCACGCAATTGATGCCTTACTACACCACTGGAAGGTTACGATTCGCAGTTACGCTCACTTGTGACTCTCCCAGGCCAGTCAGTGTCGCTCCGCTGGAGGTCGTGACCCTTTGTGAATGAAACTCGGTAATCGTTGCATCCCTAGTTGTGTACTCACTGTATTGAACATTGTCCTTCATCTCGTGTATGACCGTAAACTTCAGGTTGCTGAGATGTTTTTCTACATTGATCCTCATTCAGAAATAAAGTAGAAATAAAATAGAAAGGGAAAACCGTGAGGTCAATCTTACAGCTAAAATTCCCAAACTAACCAATTACTTCAGTTCCCTCAGGGACGAAACATCCATGCCCGTGGAGATTCCTGGGTGCAGCGGCAATACACATTTAGCATCACCCACCGTGCTTCACATGTTGAAGGAGAGTTAGCAGCAGCAGTAGGTTATTGTTCTTATAAAGAAGTTAGAAAGCAAGGGTTTTATGAATGTTTACTTTGCCCCTTTAGATGAAAACGACAGTAATAGTGCAGCAAAATATTAGACAGCTCATCTGATCGATAACAAATGCGATGGAGTGAAGAGCGCTGCTCCTTGTCAAAGTTTTATTTGGGACAAGAACGACTGAGCCATTTTACACAGATTTTATCGGAATGCGACATGTCACATGGTTAAAAGCATGGATTTAACAATATCATTATAGGGGTTTGTGCTCAGCTAAAGTCCGTTAAGACTTTAACGTTAAGACCCTTTAAAGTATTTATTGTAAAATACTCATTAAGGAAGTGATTGCAAATGTTTTTGCTGTTTGTTTGAAGTTCAAATCTGTTTTTTTAATAGCCTTAAAAGTTTAGAAGGTTTTGCAAACGTGTGCTTATATAAAATAGAAATTAAATATAAGTATTAAATGTCAAATTAAATATAAGCAATTATTAATGTCAATTAAATATAAGTATTAAATGTCAAATTAAATATAAGTATTAAATGTCAAATTAAAAGACTTGGAAATATTTACAAAAGTAAATATAAGAAATAAATATAAAAATGAAATTCAAACAGTAGAAAATTAGATGCAATAATTAGAAAATGAAATATAATAATAATAGCAATAAAATGTAATAACACTGCAGAAGACACCGTGGCGCGGCAATTAAATGAAGGGGGCGCTTGGGGTTGCCATAGTTGTGTTCTTAATCCGGCCTTGTCTATGAATCGAATGTACGCACAAAATGATCAAATTTAGGACGTTTTTTACGCAACATGTTAGAAATGAGCCCCGGGTCTGTGTCAACTGTCTTATTTGTTGTTCTCTTTATATCTTGTACTGGATTAGTGGGCACGAGCCGTCTGATTTTGTCTTCATTTTTTCTTATTCTTATCACGACATGTTTCATGCTTACACCTTCATTTTTGGGACATGCCTGATTGTGACCGAATTATTTCATTCAGCAGATATACAGACAAGATAATCTAATGTTTCATTCTGAATGTCAAATTAAGATTCTGTTCTAATTCACAGTCATTTAGATGAATCTCCTGAAAGACACCACATGATGATTCAATCAGATTTACCTTTTCACCAGAGAAACCTTTCTGAACTGTGAGAGTTCTTTGACTATTATCTCTATTTCAAAAGGATGAAACATCTGATAGAGTCACTTTCTTAACAGATCTGGAATGAGGAAGCACAGAAGTAAAAAGAAGTCAGTGTTGTGTGTTGTGTTGTGTTGTGTTGTGTTGTGTTGTGTTGTGTACTCACTGTATTGAACATTGTCCTTCATCTTGTGTATGACAGTAAACTTCAGGTTGTTGATGTTTTGCTACTTTGATCATCATTCCTGAGATGAAGAAACTCTTCTTCATTTTCAGTTCAGTAAAGTAATAATCCAGTTTAAACTCTGTGTTTTGGGTAAAATAAAACATATCTTCACATCCACAGCAGAGACTTTTAAAACTATCTGACAGAAATATGAACAATCTTAAAAAAGGAAAATATGAAGATGATCTTGATCTTGATCAGATGATCGTGTGTTCTGAGTGACAGGTTACATGTGAACTATAAGCAGAATAAGTTTGACAGGTTTGTCTTCCTGATTCTCTGTGGAAGTGGGAGGAGTTTATTCACAGACACACCTGATGATTCTGACCAATGAGATTTATTGTGTTCAACTGAAAGACTTTAGATTGACTTTCATGCTTAAGTTAGACTACATGAATTTACTAGAGAATAAATGAGAGAATAAATCTGTAATACTAGATTACTTTGATTGACAATATAACAAACAAATATTCATCAATCATGGATGTTTTTAAAGATTTGATTCATGGCAGAAAAATATAAAGTACCATGAAAAAACTGAATTGTGATTTTAAAACATACAATTGTGTTGGAACAGAAAGAAAATCATTCATAGATTCAACATCATCTGCATGTTAGAAACTGGAAAAGAGGCTTTAAATTAAATCATGTCATGCTGTCATTTGATACATAAAGACAAACAATTCTTCTCAAAAATTAATACAAATACAATCTGTAATATTGATGGAACATAATGACAGTTTTCAGAGTTCATGACGATTATTACACACAAAATATAATATTTTACTGAAATCTGTTTGTTACTGATGTGATTTTACAGGTAAGATCATCAGAGGAGAAATGTTACAGAAAACACAGAACCATGGATAAAGTCCTTCAGTAAACTTGTGTGTGAAAGTGTGTATGTGTGTGTTAGTGAGAGGATCAGAGAAGGACAGTTTTCCTCCGTCACAATCCAGCTCAACTCGGATTCTCTCAACTTTCTCTTTCACTGAGAGATCAAGACCTGTTACTGGTGTAATGACGGCAGCATATTCACCAGAGTTATAATACACACACCAGACTCCAGTCCTGGAGAATATTTTGTTCTTCCTCTGAGCAGATTCTGTCATCACACCCAGACACCAGCCTGTGTTCTCTCCAACCTGAACATCCCAGCAGTGAATCCCTGAACTAAAACTCTCTGAGCCCAAAAACACATGGAGACACATCAAATCTCTCTGGATTATCAGGAATCAGATCTGCTGCATCTGCACTGAATCTCACACTGATCAGATCATCAGACACGAGGAGTTTACGATGAGATGTGTTTGGATCTAAAGTCACTAGAGCTGGAGAGAGAGAGAGAGAGAGAGAGAGAGAGAGAGAGAGAGAGAGAGATTTTTTGTATCAATAAACATTAAACATTAACAATTGAACTACACAATAAACACAATTAAACAATTAATTAGACATCGTTAAAAGTCAAAGATCTGAAACTGTTATTTTGGACTTTTATGTTGTTTCCTGCTGCGCGCCATGTTTGTAGTTCTTTATAGGTTTTCTTGTTACTTCGTTTCTCCAGATGTTTCTTGTGTCCTTTGTTACACCAGTGTAGTGTGTCGGTCTGTGTTTTATGCTTCATTCAGTGTTTTGTCCTGTATTATTATTTCATTAAACGTTTTACTGCACGTGGATTCGCTTCCTGCCTAGTTACTCATGTTACAACTGTTCAGCTGCGAGAAATTTAAAGATCATTTGAGATTTATAGATTCACACTCTGAAAAAGAGGTGTAGACACTATTCTGTTCATATGTTCGTTCTATAACTCAAATGTTCACAGGAAATGATTGTAAAATCAAATTTAGGACAAAACACACACAAACTGACACTATATGACAGGATCCTGTCACCCTCAGTGACAACTTTCATCAATACTTTGCTCTTTATATTGAGATGTTTATGTAGATACTTATAGACATTTATCTTCATCTTTATTTGTGAAGAATGTTTATATAAAAGTTTCCTGTGTTTTGGCAATTTAACATTTGTTTTATCATGCCAATAGAGCTTCTATGAATCTTGAATCAGTGTGTTGTGTTGTGTTGTGTTGTGTTGTGTGTTGTTGTGTTGTGTTGTGTTGTGTACTCACTGTATTGAACATTGTCGTTGATCTTGTGTATGACAGTAAACTTCAGGTTGCTGAGATGTTTCGCTACATTGATCATCATTCCTGAGATGTTCTCTGGATCTGACGCTCCACACTGAACTCTGGAAGAACATTCAGGAGTCATTCTGACATTCTGCCCAGACTTTACATTCACAATCACAGCAAACACAACACAAACCTCTCCAGTGTGCTCTTCAAGTTCTGTTGAGAAACAAACACATGATTGACATGATTGAAAATGAGCCTCATATATTGGAGTGAAGATTGAAGCACCTGTAGGAATGAAACATCTTCAGCTGTCATCTGCTCCTCTACACCTCTGATTGTGTGTGAAAGAGATGAAATGTCTCTGTTGATCTTCTCAATCTTCTCCTTCATCATCTGACTCTTCTGCTCCTCTTCCTCTCTCAGGGCTCTTATTCTGGCTGATTCTTCATCATGTAGAAGCTGGTGAAGTTCCTCAAACTCTTCATGAATCTGCGTCTCTGTGCGGCGACTCTGAATCTGAGAAACACAGAATGACTCAATCAGCTCTCCATCAATATAAACATTTACAAAAGAACATGATGATTCATTCAAACCTTTATATGTTCTGCTGTTTTATCCAAATTCTGTTTAAACTTCTCAAATATTCTCAGTTTCTCCTGTAAGGGTTTTAATGCACTTCTGAGTTTCTCCTGAAAGAAAACAACATGTTATTATAAAGAATTATTTTGTATATTTAACTAAACAATTTTTAATAGTGTATGTTACCACAGAGTATAATGATGAGACATTTTAATGGTTATTTATTTGTCATTGTGAACATGTCCATCAGTTATTGATGTCATTAATGTGATGAAATGTTTTAATTATTATTGATCTTTACCTTATTCTCTTCGACAGCTTCATCGACAGGACAGAATTTGTGGTTGTTGTGTGTTCTGGAGACTTGACACACGACACACACGGGCTGTTGATCATCCAGACAGAAGAGTTTGAGCTTCTCATTGTGAAGATGACAGACTGATGAAGATCTCTCACTTCTCTCCTGTAAGAAACTCTCACACAGATTCTTCAGAGCCAGATTTAATGGAGGATCCACTGTTGATCTTTTTCTGCAAACTGGACATTCTTGAGCTCCTTTAATTTCCCAGAATCTGTGAATACAGTCTTTACAGACACTGTGACTACAGGACAACACAACAGGATCTTTAAAGATCTCACAGCACACAGGACAAGAGAAATCCTCCTCAAAAACTTTTAGACGCCATTCTCTCTGAGTGAAATGTCTCAATCCTTCAGTGTCACTTTCAGTTCAGTAAAGTAATAATCCAGTTTCAACTCTCAGTGTTCAGTTGTGAATAAAAATATCTTCACATCCACAGCAAGGACCAAATCTGTGCATTCAAAAGATTTCCTTCATTTTCAACATTATCATCAAATGATCGAGTTTCTTATTCAACTGAGTGACAGGTTTGTGACGATCTCAGTTTCCTGATTCTCTGTGTAAGTGGGAGGAGTTTATTCACAGACACGCCTCCTGATTCTACACAGACCAATGAGATTTATTGTGTTCGACTGAAATACTTTAGATTGACTTGTAATTACACGCTTTAGTTTGACTACATTCATATATTGTCTTCGCTCGAGAAACATTTGTTATAGAGATTAAATATGTGACACAAGATTATTAACTGCAGCTTTGATGGAAACGTTTATAAACAAATATTCATCAATTATGATGTTTTTAAAGATTACATTTTATTCAGGGCAGAAAAATATAAAGTACCATGAAAAAAACAAGAGATGTGGTTTAAAACTGTATTACACACAACTGTACAACAGAACAAAGAAAATCATTGAGAGATTCAACATCATCTGCTGTTAGAAAGTGAACAAGAAGCTTTAAATAAAATCATGTCAGTTAGTAAATGTTGATATGAAACAGTTGAGTAGAAAACAAACAGAAAGATCAGAAGCTGGAGGTGTTTATGTCCTGCAGTCCTTCAGTAAACTCTTGTGTTGTGTTTGTTTTGAACATCAGATATTTCACATTCGTTCTGATCCACATCAAGATGATCGATGACATTCATGTTGACAAAAGCAACTGTGGGTGAATGTGAATCTCAGAAAGTGTCGGCTCATATTTTACACACAAATCAAGTTTATAAATTGCCTACATCAGTACTATTAATGTTCACAGTTGATCTCCATCCTCTCATTCCCTTTACCATCAGATAAAACAACTTTATTACTACAAACTGATGATTTATCATTTAAAATGTAATGTGCATTTGTTTCATACAACTGTTCTTATTAATTTGTCAAATGAAAGGTAGTTTTCTGAGGGAGAAATGTACTCGTGCTTGAAATGTCACACACACAAAAATCCAAAATGTGTTTGTTGTTTGATTCTTTTTAATTTGGGATGAAACGTAACCTGAATATGTGTTAGTGACACTCACACAGTTCACGTGTGGTCCTTCAGGACGGGTCCATGAATACTGTCACAGTGTTATTATAGACACACACTAGGAGTGTGAATGAGTGTCTGAACATCAAACAGCTGTAGATCAGTCGGACTTCATTTCTTGATGATTTTACGCAGCGTGTTTATTAATGTCAGTGAAAGAATTAAAGGTCGACATTATGACAGCGATGTCAAACTACTGGACATAAACAATAAACTCAAATATACTTTACAATCAAAAGAAACATTTTATTCACATCACTGCAGGAGGAAAGTTAGTGAACAGAAGAGAAGAAGAGTTCTGTAGTGTAGATGCATTGCAAACTTGCTGAAGTTATGACAGATTTTAGGCTGAAAAATGACAAACTTTATTCTAACAGGTGTAATGAGATTCCAATATGCAAATTCATTTCCATCCTAAACGAGTTTTATTTTACGCACATGTTTAATTCTCTTCTGCATCTGCTCAACTGGGATCTGTTGTGATTCATAGTTTTGACAAACTTACAGACAGAAGCATGCAGCAGAAATCTGAATTTATTTGAACTCCACGAGGGTCCTGAAGGTTTTCTCCTGTGAACATTAGATACATTCTCATACATGACAGCGGTTATTCAGATCTTTATAAACACATGCCTCACAAGACACACGCTTCCCAAAGTGACTTGAGCGGTCGGCCAGCATTTGTTAAGAACGGTTAACAGAATAAAAACAAATCCGACCTTTCAATGATAAAAACAGATTGACAAATAATAAAAGTGAGGAGACGCGGTAAAAAACCCAACGGATTTAAAGACGGTATTGCCAAACACCTGAGCGACCTTCATCTCTAGGTCTCAGACTTCTTTTTGTTCTTCTTCAAGAAAGACGGGGTGCGAAACTTTTTCTTCTTCTTTGAAGGGGATTTGTTGGGCGATCCGTCACTGCCGTGGTCACCGGCCGCGTCGTCACCAGCAGCAGGCTCCTCCCCCTCAGGTTGAGGGGCGGGGTCTGTCTGTTCAGGGGCGGGCTCTTCTGCAGGTAGGGTGGCTACTTCATAGGGTTCGTCGGGGGTGAGATCAGGGAGGGTTTGTCTTAAAGTGGCGGTCGCTTTCGTCTTTACTCGACTGGTTCTGTGGTGCATGTTCTGCGGAGGACGGAGAGAAAGTGGAGGAAAAGGGACAACAATGAGTTTGTGGAGCATCTTGTGTCACTCAGAGCATTCGGGGGGAGATTCAGACCCTCAAGACCTCAACAGCTGAACCACCTTCTCTGAGAACGTTTCTGTAAAACTTGAATCTCTCAAACATTTCACCAATACAGCCGCTTGATTTTCCTTTAAAAAGGAAACGGCTCATCATACCGTTCCAAAGTCACGTGATGGATTTCAGCGAAACCCCTTAAAGATGAACTTCATGTCTTAATCCAGTAACCTTCACCTCACACTGTCCTTCAAGAACATCGACAGTCATTCACAATGTATTTGACCACCAGACGTCCAAACCATCATCTTAAAGGGACAGTTCAACCTGTCGTCATTTATTCCTCCTCATGTGTTTGTAAATGTGAGTCTTTCTTCAGTGGAACACAAAATAAGATATTTTGAGAAATGTCTCTGTGGTTTCGTGTTCAAACAATGCCAAAGGGGTTCAGTGTTGTTTGGTTATCAACATTCTTCGAAATATCTTCTTTTGTGTTCAGCAGAAGAAACTCAAAGAGGTTTGACACGAGGGCGAGTAAATGATGACAGAATTCTCATTTTTGGGAGAACTGTCCCTTTAAAACAGCTCGTGCATGTCTGAGTCAAAGTGAATCAGTCACAGGTCGTCAGACACGTTTATATTTCTCACATTACACTTCCTCTCTAACTGGGACCAGTACACCAACATCACACACATATATATTTATACATATACAGCTCACTTTAAAACCGCAAAGCTGCATTTTATTGACAGATTTATTTTGATGCACTTGAAAGGCAAATCAGATGGAAACCACATCCTCCATACATTACCTGTTCGGCTGAAGCAACGCTAGACTGCATTACATCCCAGAAACACTAAAACCAGTCTGCTACTGTTCTAGACTTTCAAAGAAAACGTTTTCTAGAGAAATATTTGTTGTCAGTGTCACCTCACCTCACTCCAGACAGTCTGATCAATCATTCAATCAATCAAGTCTTTAAATATTCTTCAATATTACATTTGTTGTTCTGCCAAACCAATAAGCTAAATTGTTTCTAACCATTCAAAAGTGTCTTTGTTCTGAAGAACGCAGAGAAAGATATTTGGAAGAATGCTTCTAACCAGACAGATTTTGCCCCCCATAGTAGGAAAAAAAACAACGGTAGTCAAAAGTGCCCAGAACTGTTTAATGTCCTACATTCTTCAAGATGTCTTTTGTAATTTTTCCTACTATGGGAGTCAGCGGGGGGCAAAATCTGTCTGGTTAGAAGCATTCTTCCAAATATCTTTCTCTGCGTTCATCAGAACAAAGACACTTATACAGATTTTAAACACCTTGAAGGCGAGTAAATGATGACAGATTTTTCATTTTTGGGTGAAGTGTCCCTTTAATGTGACTTTTTCTATCATCGACGTTTGTCTCGTGACAGATTGACTGGAGCAGATCAGACTGACTTGAGATCAGTGTGGATCAACGGTCTCAACAAACAGAGAGTTTTATAAAGCGAGAGCTGCAGGATGATGAGTTACCGCAGTGAGTCGGAGTGAAGCGTGCAGCGGGAAGCAAACTCAAGCGTGGGGTTGGGTGGGGGCGGTACTTACTATGGTAACAGGTATTCTTTAGCATTTCCATCTCCTGATTGTGACGCAGCCACGAAGAAAAAGCACAAGTAGAGAGAATGTGTATGCAGATCAAATCACAGGCACCAGGTTAAATCAAAAGAGAAATGAACAGACACCGTAAAGACACCAGAGGTGAAGAATGACCGCCGGGTCATTCTTGAGACCCCAGAGAAATGTGCATGAAGGGAGATGAGAACATTAAAGACGGCCGGTTTACACAAGAAGACATTTCTCAAACCAGATTACATCTGTGTTTACAGCGCGTACAACACGACTTCTCGTTCATATTGTGCTTCTGTATGTGTGAAATATGAAACAACTATGAAGCTATTTTAAAAGGTGAAATAGTTCTGCATAAATGCTGGAGTTAATCATTTTAAAGGGAATCAAATCATTATTTTACAAAGACATTACATTTATTTTTAAGTCTGATTTCATGTCTTGGTAGCTGTTCATATTTAAAAGTAAAAAAACTATCGATCAAAAAATTAAACGGCTATTATATTAGTCACGGTTTCTATGTTGACCTCCGCATCTACAACATTGTGTAATTCATTATAAAAATACATTTTGATGTGTTTGATGTAATCCAGAGTAATAAAGACCAGAAGGGGTGAAGAAGAGTTAAAACAACAGTTAAAAACTAAATTATTTCAATAAAGAATGATTATTTCTAAGAAGGAATATGCAAAACAAGATTGTGTCTAAATTGTGGGCAGTAAAGAAACAATTATTAAAACACAATTATTTATACAGAAAGTATCACTAATATATATCTTTTTGAAGATTTGCAATACCAACATCTATTCTGTAATATAATTTGATCATTAAGATGACATGTGAAGAGTTTATTTGCAAAAACAGATCATGTTTTTATTGTGTTAGCTAGTTGTATTTTTGAGTTATAACTACTAAATAAAACACAACTTCGGTTTGAGTGACATTAATTCAAATGCACAATAAAAAACATGATTTTTAAACAATAGTTGTCATGGCGGACAAAGGGAGACTCAAGTGCGGGGCAAAAACAATGGTTTATTGACAGGAAAATAACTCCACCACAGTCTGGTAAATGACACACCACAGATGACCCCCTGCGGGCCACGGGGAAGAATCTGTAGAGAACTGGGTCCGGGGAAGCAACTCGACCCGGAACTCGCACGGCGAGAGAATCTGTAGGGAACTGGGTCCGGGGAAGAATTCCGACCCGGAGCTCGCCAGGCGAGAGAATCTGTAGTACTTGTAAACCAGGGGGAACCAGGAGCAATGGTGGAGCTTGGTGAAGCAGGAGATCGCAGTCCGGAACGCCAGCAGGATCTGTGGTAAGTGCAGCGGGAGAGGTTACAAGGCAGGGCAGCGGAAAACGGAGAAGAGGGGAAGAAGCTGCTAAGCTAAAGCTAAGGCGTGACAAGGCTAGGGCTAAGACTAAATAACAAGGGCAAAAGCTAAGGCTAAGGCTAAGGCAAAAGCTAAGGCAAAGGCTAAGGCTAAGGCTAAGGCTAAGGCTAAGGCAAGAACGTCTAGAACGTAGACTGTCTAAGCTGGCAAAAACATGCAACGGTCAGACAAGGAACGAGGGAAGACAGAGGGGTTATAAGGGTAATTCTAAGGGGAGGTAATAGAAGACAGGTGAGCGTGATAATTACAAATGAGTCACCGGTGAGGGAAAAGCCCTGACAGGGAAAACACGAGGGCGTGGTAAAGGACGTAGACACCGAGCGCGTGCTAGCCGCTAAACACGGATCGCACGTGCTCGACAAAACAAACATACACCTCCCAAGCCAGACAACACAAAGACGCGAACGGGATCATGACAGTACCCCCCCCCCACCAGCGCCCCTAGGCGCTTAGGGAGGGGCTCACCTCGTCTCCGGTGAAAGTCCACGACCAAAGATCGATCCAGCACGTCACGAGAAGGAACCCAAGACCTCTCTTCTGCGCCATAGCCCTTCCAGTCCACTAGATATTGAAATCCCCTGCCGCGGCGGCGGACGTCAAGAAGCTTCCTGACCGTGTAAGCCGGAGCTCCGTCCACGAGGCGCGGTGGAGGGGGGGTGGGTCGAGAACTGGCGGGGTTGAGAGGAGATGTGACCACTGGTTTAACCCTGGATACGTGGAACACGGGATGAACTCGACCAAGAGAAGGGGAAAGCTTGAGCCGTACGGCCACCGGATTAACCACCTTGGCGATACGGAATGGACCAATGAACCTGGGAGCCAGCTTGCGAGAGGGAACCCGGAGAGGTAGGTCCTTGGTGGAAAGCCATACCCGTTGACCGCACACATAGGTAGGAGGAGAGGACCGGTGACGGTCGGCTGCGGCCTTGGTCCTCAGGGAGTTCGGGCCAGAACCTCTCTGGCTCTCGTCCAGGTGCGGTGGCAACGTTGGACGAAAGCCAGAGCCGAGGGAACCGCCGCATCGAGTTCCTGGGTGGGAAACAAAGGGGGTGGGTAACCAAGAGAACACTCAAATGGCAACATACCTGAGGAGGAGACGGGGAGGGAGTTGTGGGCATATTCCACCCAAGAGAGCTGTTGGCTCCAGGAGCTGGGGTTGTTGGATGTCAGACAGCGGAGTCTCCGTCCGAGATCCTGGTTGGCTCGCTCGCACTGCCCATTGGTCTGAGGGTGAAAGCCTGAAGACAAACTCGCTGAGGCCCCGATTTGTCTACAGAATTCCTTCCAAAAACGGGACGTGAACTGAGGACCCCTATCGGACACGACGTCGACCGGAAAACCATGAATGCGGAAGACGTGGTCCACCATCAGTTGAGACATCTCCCGGGAGGAAGGGAGCTTGGGAAGAGGAATAAAATGGGCCGCCTTGGAGAATCGGTCCACCACCGTGAGGATCACAGTGTTTCCTCTGGAGGGGGGAAGGCCCGTAACAAAGTCCAAAGCGATGTGTGACCAGGGGCGGGAGGGAATGGGAAGGGGGCGAAGAAGACCAGCGGGTGGCCGGCGGGACGTCTTGTTCTGAGCGCACACCGGGCAAGCCAACACAAACTGTCTGACATCGGTGGAAACTGACGGCCACCAAAACCGCTGGCGTACTGACGCCACGGTTCCCTGAACTCCTGGATGGCCGACCAACTTGGATGAATGACACCACTGGAGGACTTCAGAACGTGCTGAGGCCGGAACGAACAGTCTATCCGCTGGACACCCCTCTGGCACTTGTACCCCCGACCGGCCCTCTCCACTCGTCTCTCGATGTCCCAGGTGAGAGCCCCAACCACCATCTTTCTGGGAAGAATGGCATAGGTAGAGGGCTCCCCCCCAGGGGACTCGAAGAGACGAGAGAGAGCATCCGGTTTGACGTTCTTTGAACCAGGCCGGTACGATAGGGTAAAGTTGAATCTGCCAAAGAAGAGTGCCCAACGGGCCTGACGCGAATTCAACCTCTTGGCTGAACGGACATACTCCAAGTTCTTATGGTCCGTCCAGACCAAGAAAGGTTGTGACGACCCCTCCAACCAGTGGCGCCACTCACCCAAAGCAAGACGAACCGCCAGCAGCTCTCTGTTGCCGATATCGTAGTTTCGTTCGGCAGGGCTGAGGCGGTGTGAGTAGAAAGCACAAGGGTGCACCTTCTCATCATGACTGGAACGCTGAGACAAAACTGCGCCTACCCCGACGTCGGAAGCATCAACCTCGACAATAAATTGCCGTTCGGGATCTGGAAAACAGAGCACAGGTGCAGACAAATCTGGACTTGAGTTTATCAAAGGCTACCTGTGCATGAATATTCCAAGCGAACGGGATCTTGGTGGAGGTCAATGCTGTGAGCGGAGTGGCCACCTGGCCAAATCCTCGGATGAACCGCCTGTAAAATTGGCGAACCCCAGGAACCGCTGCAAGGCCTTACGAGAGTCAGGGGTGGGCCATTCGGCAACAGCTTTGATCTTGGAACTGTCAGGTTCAATGCCTCGGGGAGAGATTACATGGCCAAGGAACGAAACCGTATCGGAGTGGAAGTCGCACTTCTCCGCCTTGACGAACAGTTGATTCTCAAGAAGACGCTGGAGAACCTCTCTAACGTGTCGGTTATGTTCCTGGAGAGAGGGGGAAAAGATAAGAATATCATCCAGGTAAACAAAGACAAAACGATTAATCATGTCTCCCAACACATCATTAATGAGGCTCTGGAAGACGGCAGGAGCATTGGTCAAGCCAAACGGGAGTACCAAATACTCGTAATGTCCAGAGGGTGTATTGAATGCCGTCTCCACTCGTCCCCCTCGCGGATACGAACAAGATGATAGGCGTTGCGTAGGTCTAGTTTAGTAAAGACCCGGGCTCCCTGTAAAAGTTCGAAGGCAGACGACATTAACGGTAAGGGGTATTTATTCTTGACCGTGATCTCGTTCAAACCTCGATAATCAATACAAGGGCGCAGAGAGCCGTCCTTCTTCTGCACGAAGAAGAAACCCGCACCGGCCGGCGAGGAGGAATGACGAATGAGTCCAGCATTAAGTGACTCGCGGATGTACTTGTCCATAGCCTCTCTTTCTGGACTGGAAAGGGAATAAAGGCGACCCTTAGGCGGAGAAGTGCCTGGAAGGAGATCTATGGCGCAGTCGTAAAGACGGTGAGGTGGAAGAGGTGGCTCGTGACTTGCTGAAGACGGATCCCAAGTCGTGATATTCCTCCGGGACCCCGGCCAAATCAGCAGTGTCCACCTGAAACACGGGAGACACAGAAACAGGAGAAGGAGCAGGACCAAGACAAGATACATGACAAAAAGGGCTCCACGCAAGAATAGAACTGTTAACCCAATCAATGTGAGGATTATGCTGTGACAACCAAGGATGCCCCAATATGAGAGGGTTATTGGGGGAATCGAGGATGTACAGCATAATTCTCTCACAATGATTCCCAGAAAGAAAAAGGCTTACGTGAGGGGTAACGTGAGTGATAGTGGTGAAAGGTCCTCCCGCTAGCGTCCAGACCGAGATGGGTCGATGGAGAGGTGAGATGGGAATCCTCCATCTTCGAGCCGTGGAGGCATCGAGGAAATTTCCCTCAGCCCCCGAGTCGATAAGGGCAAGTCCGGAATGCGTGGCTTGTCCGAAAGAAAGGCGGAAAGACATCTGTGTGCGGGAAGTAGGAGAGGATCTGGAGATGGCGCCCCCCGGACTCTCCGCTCTACGAGTGGGCGTCGGCTTTTAACGGACATACCGCCACCGTGATCCGCTCTCCCGCAATAGTAACACAGGCCACGAAGAACTCGCTCTTGCTTCTGGCTCGGAGTTAGACGTGAACGTCCGAGCTGCATAGTTCTGCTGGGGGGTTGTGGGAAGGACTGGAAGAGGAAGCGTCCCGGCTGGCATCTCGGTTGGTGTCTCTGTTGTTGTCCCGGTGCCGCCAGGAGGGAGGTGGAGAACGTCGGCGCCGGCGTGCGTTGACACGACTCTCAATGCGCAGACAGACGTTAATAAGGTCCTCCAGGTCCCGGGGGGGTTCCAACGCGGCTATCTCATCCGCGATGCTAGGACAAAGTCCATCCAGGAAGCGAGAGCGAAGAGCCCCTGTATTCCAATTGCAGGCGGCTGCTAACGTCTTGAAGCGAATCGAGTAGTCCGTGATAGTGCCCCTGCCTTGCATGACCCGAGAGAGCTGTGCTGCGGCCTCGTCACCCTGTGCTGACCTATCGAAAAGGCTGGCCATCTCCTCCCGGAAACTACGAAAAGAACGACAACAGGGGTCCTGAGCTTCCCAGACTGCGACTCCCCACTCACGAGCTCGTCCAGTCAACAAAGTCAAGATGAACGCCACTCTAGTCTCCTCAGTAGAGTATCGGCGCGGTTGAAGGGCAAAAACTAAAGCACACTGCGAGAGGAACGCCCTACAGGCATTGGGATCCCCATCATAGAGGGGAGGGCTGTTGGCGTGAGTTCCGGTTCGCCATGGTTCCCCCGGGAAAAAGAGGAAGATTCCCCAGCTTGAGCTGCACCAGCGAGATGCTCGTTGACCTGGAGCCTAAATGCCTCTAGTTGACCCCGAAGACTATCTATCTCCTGGGCGGCGGCGGTGAGGCGGGCCGCCTGCTGTCCAAGCATGATGCCCTGTTGCTGGAGGGCGGTCCTGAGAGGATCCGGCCCCGCTGAGTCGTGTTGCTGGTCTGACCGTTCTGTCATGGCGGACAAAGGGAGACTCAAGTGCGGGGCAAAAACAATGGTTTATTGACAGGAAAATAACTCCACCACAGTCTGGTAAATGACACACCAGATGACCCCCTGCGGGCCACGGGGAAGAATCTGTAGAGAACTGGGTCCGGGGAAGCAACTCGACCCGGAACTCGCACGGCGAGAGAATCTGTAGGGAACTGGGTCCGGGGAAGAATTCCGACCCGGAGCTCGCCAGGCGAGAGAATCTGTAGTACTTGTAAACAGGGGGAACCAGGAGCAATGGTGGAGCTTGGTGAAGCAGGAGATCGCAGTCCGGAACGCCAGCAGGATCTGTGGTAAGTGCAGCGGGAGAGGTTACAAGGCAGGCAGCGGAAAACGGAGAAGAGGGGAAGAAGCTGCTAAGCTAAAGCTAAGGCGTGACAAGGCTAGGGCTAAGACTAAATAACAAGGGCAAAAGCTAAGGCTAAGCTAGCTAAGGCTAAGGCTAAGGCTAAGGCTAAGGCTAAGGCTAAGGCTAAGGCTAAGGCTAAGCTAAGGCTAAGGCTAAGGCTAAGGCTAAGGCAAGAACGTCTAGAACGTAGACTGTCTAAGCTGGCAAAAACATGCAACGGTCAGACAAGGAACGAGGGAAGACAGAGGGGTTATAAGGGTAATTCTAAGGGGAGGTAATAGAAGACAGGTGAGCGTGATAATTACAAATGAGTCACCGGTGAGGGAAAAGCCCTGACAGGGAAAACACGAGGGCGTGGTAAAGGACGTAGACACCGAGCGCGTGCTAGCCGCTAAACACGGATCGCACGTGCTCGACAAAACAAACATACACCTCCCAAGCCAGACAACACAAAGACGCGAACGGGATCATGACAAATAGTGTTGTCTGTTTTTGCAAATGAACTCTTCATATATATATTTTCTACATTTCCATCATTATTCTATATCATTATTCTATATTTATTGTCTGGTTGTTCCTGCTTTGCAACAACACAAAGTTGTGAAAGGTGCTTTAGAAATAAAGGTGAATTGATCCCCTCTGGTCTGTTATTACAAACAGCAATAAATGTCTACAAACGTTAAGAAACATACAGACACAGACATCAGCCGTCATGTTGCAGATATCAAACAGCTGAATCAGTTCATGCTCAGAGAGAGCGGACAGACTCACCTTCTTCTACACGCACAGGTGAGCTGGGAGGAGTGCAGGTGCCGCTGGGAACTTTCCCCTCTTCAATGTCTTGTGTCTGACCTACAGAGAACAGAAGCGTCATTCATCCACAAGTCTTTCTTTCATACGTGTTTACACAACTCTGTTACACAAATGACAAAATACAAAGCACAAATCCGACGAGTTCAGATTCAGGTCTCCATTAGAAACACCACACAAGTTTATTAGTACCAGAATAACACAATGAACCCGACAGGACCAAGAGCCAATGTCCAAGTTAGAGGATAGTGAGAAGCCCTCAGAAGACCCAGAGATGTTCCTGGTTAAGACTGTTGAAGCAGATAAAGGTCATGTGGCGTTTGTTGACACATCTGGATCGGGGGGATTCTGGGACAGGAGTGGACACATACAGGTGTGTTGGATCACCAGATTTCAAACCAGGGGAAAGCAGGGGGTGACGGAAGACAGAAAGAGACCCAAAATCAACCCCACAAAGAAGTTCTTCCGCAGGCAGTACCTGCATCAGGCCCGTTTGATTGGGGTTGAGTCAGTGCGGTCAGTTCTGCGTCACAGCCCAGAGCTTTCAGTACCGCACAGTGGAACTCTTTATGAGGGGATTCTGGAGGATGTGACGGGCTCTCTCCACCCGACACGGGCTCGGATTCAGCCTCTCGACTAGGGGATTATAAGGCGGTGGGGCTTGGGTGACCCGTGGCTCCTCGTTCTCCTGCGTGGAGGTGGTCTCTGGAGAGGCGGAGGGGGTCTGGACTTCTTCTGAAAGTGGAGTGTGGACGGATTCCCCAGCCTGTGCTAAATGTAACACAACAGTTTCTCTCTATACCTGCGGGGGGAGCTGTTGAGCTGCAGGAACTCTCAAACACGTGCTCAAGAAAGAGGGATCGTGCTCCTGAGATGGTCAATAAAGGTGTAAATCTTTGCTCTTCTTACCTTCCGGGCCTTTCTGTTTGAGCTCCACCTCCCTGCGGTACTCCACCAGATCTTGATCCGTGAGCTTGTTGAAGGGGTTTGGTCCGGTTTTGGTCACAATAACACACGGCTGGTACTCCTTCTCAATAATGGATTTAGATGCCGTCACCAGCTCCCCCTGGAGGACACAAGAGGACGATACAACAATTTTGCTCAAAGAAACTAACTGAAAAGAGACCAAATGAATTGTAAAGTTCAATAAAAGGAAGGAAGGAGGCGGGAACCGGCGAACAGTCAACAAACTTTAATCAAAATAAACAAAACATAACACGGAAGTAAAAAGGCCGACAGCCTCCTCACGGTCGACTGCCGGCCACAAGAACATAAATACAAACTTAAACATAAAACTCCTCTCACCAACCAGGAGTTCACCAAATGGTACAAACCCCCAATAGAGACTCTGCAAACAGAAATGTGTAAAAACATTCTTATAGTATATAAGAAGTATAAAGTACTTGTATACTTTTATTTTCATCTTCATCTTTATTTGTGCAGAATGTTAATATTTCATTGTCCTGTGCTTTGGTAATGTAACATTGGTTTTATCATGCCAATAAAGCTTCTATGAATCAGTGTTGTGTTGTGTTGTGTTGTGTTGTTGTATTGTGTTCACATATCTTCACATCCACAGCAGAGACTTTTAAAACTATCTGACAGAAATATGAACAATCTTAAAAAAGGAAAATATGAAGATGATCTTGATCAGATGATCGTGTGTTCTGAGTGACAGGTTACATATGAACTATAAGCAGAATAAGTTTGACAGGTTTGTCTTCCTGATTCTCTGTGGAAGTGGGAGGAGTTTATTCACAGACACACCTGATGATTCTGACCAATGAGATTTATTGTGTTCAACTGAAAGACTTTAGATTGACTTTCATGCTTAAGTTAGACTACATGAATTTACTAGAGAATAAATGAGAGAATAAATCTGTAATACTAGATTACTTTGATTGACAATATAACAAACAAAATATTCATCAATCATGGATGTTTTTAAAGATTTGATTCATGGCAGAAAAATATAGAGTTCATGACGATTATTACACACAAAATATAATATTTTACTGAAATCTGTTTGTTACTGATGTGATTTTACTGGTAAGATCATCAGAGGAGAAATGTTACAGAAAACACAGAACCATGGATAAAGTCCTTCAGTAAACTTGTGTGTGAAAGTGTGTATGTGTGTGTTAGTGAGAGGATCAGAGAAGGACAGTTTTCCTCCGTCACAATTCAGCTCAACTCTGATTCTCTTAACTTTCTCTTTCACTGAGAGATCAAGGTATGTTTCTGGTGTAATGAATGCAGCATATTCACCAGTGTAATACCACACACACCAGACTCCAGTCCTGGATAATATATTATTCTTCTTCTGAGCAGATTCTGTCATCACACCCAGACACCAGCCTGTGTTCTCTCCAACCTGAACATCCCAGCAGTGAATCCCTGAACTAAAACTCTCTGAACCCAAAACACACTTAAACTCATTAAATCTCTCTGGATTATCAGGAATCAGATCTGCTGCATCTGGACTGAATCTCACACTGATCAGATCATCAGACACGAGGAGTTTACAGTGAGCTGTGTTTGGATCTAAAGTCACTGGAGCTGGAGAGAGAGAGAGAGAGAGAGAGAGAAGAGAAGAGAGATAGAGAGAGAGAGAGAGAGAGAGAGAGAGAGAGAGAGAGAGAGAGAGAGAGCGAGCGAAAGAAAGAGAGAGAGAGAGAGAGAGAGAGAGAGATAGAGAGAGAGAGAGAGAGAGAGAGAGAGAGAGAGAGCGAGAGAGCGAGAGAGAGAGAGCTCGAGAGAGAGAGAGAGAGAGAAAGAGAGAGAGATCGAGAGAGAGAGAAGAAAGAGAAGAGAAGAGCGAAGAGAGAGGCGATCGAGAGAGAGAGTCTTTACAGTCGCCTCACATTACTGCACTTTTATTCTCATTTATTTTAGCTGAGGAAATGATGCTCAAACCTTACGACAGCTCAAGTGTTGTAGTTAACAGTATGTCCACATGATTTTGCTTCTTAACTAAACTAATAATGTCATCAGCATGAGCAGACGAGCACAGAGAGGTTTGACAGCTTTGTAAAGACAGCCCTTCTAAGATTCTCCTCCTATTTAAAAGTGATTCTATTGCAAGTGTTCACGACATCTGTGACAAAGAACGACCGTATCTTACTCCACTACATACTTTAAAAGAAGCACACGAGCACCATTCATCTTCTGCACGCTCTCAAAATCACAACATAAAGATGATTTATTATAAACTCAGCTCAAACTAAAAGTTTCCATTACTGTTTCATGACTTTATACTGTTTATATTTAATTTCTCTTCACACAACATCTGGTTCTGTTTACAGTTAATGATGTAATGTGGATATCTGGATCATATATGAATAATCTGAATGTTGAAAAAATACTTTGTGTACTCACTGTATTGAACATTGTCGCTGATCTTGTGTATGACAGTAAACTTCAGGTTGCTGAGATGTTTCGCTACATTGATCATCATTCCTGAGATGTTCTCTGGATCTGACGCTCCACACTGAACTCTGGAAGAACATTCAGGAGTCATTCTGACATTCTGCCCAGACTTTACATTCACAATCACAGCAAACACAACACAAACCTCTCCAGTGTGCTCTTCAAGTTCTGTTGAGAAACAAACACATGATTGACATGATTGACATGATTGAAAATGAGCCTCATATATTGGAGTGAAGATTGAAGCACCTGTAGGAATGAAACATCTTCAGCTGTCATCTGCTCCTCTACACCTCTGATTGTGTGTGAAAGAGATGAAATGTCTCTGTTGATCTTCTCAATCTTCTCCTTCATCATCTGACTCTTCTGCTCCTCTTCCTCTCTCAGGGCTCTTATTCTGGCTGATTCTTCATCATGTAGAAGCTGGTGAAGTTCCTCAAACTCTTCATGAATCTGCGTCTCTGTGCGGCGACTCTGAATCTGAGAACACAGAATGACTCAATCAGCTCTCCATCAATATAAACATTTACAAAAGAACATGATGATTCATTCAAACCTTTATATGTTCTGCTGTTTTATCCAAATTCTGTTTAAACTCCTCGAATATTCTCAGTTTCTCCTGTAAGGGTTTTAATGCACTTCTGAGTTTCTCCTGAAAGAAAACAACATCTTATTATAAAGAATCATGTCTACATTTGGCAGATGTTTTTGTTCAAAGTGACTTCAAGTTTATCCAAGGTAAATATATGATCACATGAAATAAAACTTTTGACCTTTGTACTGCTCATGCAACACTCTTGTGTAACACTTCTCATAATTACTCTCTTAAGATGAATAGCTTTATTGTTTTGAATTAAAGTGCCTGCAAAAAGCCTAAATATACATGTAACTCATAAGAAACACCTGAATGTAGCTTGTCACGGAATTATCATGTTTTTAAATGAACCCATAATGAATAACGGTCTAAGGGGCTGCTAGGGGGAGATTTTCCTTACATGTCTCCAGAAATGTCCAGCTGAAAAAAAAAAAAACCTGAAATACTTTATTTATTTAATTATTATTCTAAATAAAATAACTAAATAATAATTTCGATTTAATCGCAGAAAATATGAAAATTATGCACAAAGAAATTGTTGCCCTTACAGAATATCTGATTGCCCCCGTCAGCCAGCCTAGTCTGTGTGTGAATATCTAAAACCAACAGTAATTGATGTCATTAATGTGATGAAATGTTTTCATTATTATTGATCTTTACCTTATTCTCTTCGACAGCTTCATTGACAGGACAGAATTTGTGGTTGTTGTGTGTTCTGGAGTCTCGACACACCAAACACACGGGCTGTTGATCATCCAGACAGAAGAGTTTGAGTTTCTCATTGTGAAGATGACAGACTGATGAAGATCTCTCACTTCTCTCCTGTAAGAAACTCTCACACAGATTCTTCAGAGCCAGATTTAATGGAGGTTGATCTTTTGAAGATCTTCTTCTGCAAACTGGACATTCTTGAGCTCCTTTACTTCTCCAGAATCTGTGAATACAGTCTTTACAGACACTGTGACTACAGGACAACACAACAGGATCTTTAAAGATCTCACAGCACACAGGACAAGAGAAATCCTCCTCAGAAAAACTTTTAGACGCCATTTTCTAATTGGAAATGTCAAAATCCTTCTTCAAAGTTTTCTTTGAACTTTTTACTAATGTAATTATCTGGTTGAAATACTCAGCATTCCTTTCAAAATAAAATCCAATATCTTCACATCCACAGCAGACAGTGTTGTTAAAGCTGAGTAACAGGTTACGTGAAGATCTCAGTTTCCTTGATCTGTGAAAGTAGGAGGAGGAGTTTCTTCACCACACCTTATAATGGAGGTTTGTTTGATTCCAGGGTCTGCAATACGAATGCAAAATAACCGAATGAATGTCACTTCGCCAAACTGTAACAAATCTCCAAAGTTGCTCGCAAATAGACGTGCATTTGTGCAACAAGCACACCATCAGAGAGAGTGTTTTGTGCCAGGGACATTGGCCTTGCTGTTCGGACTTTGAACCGGTTTTATTACAAATGGAACAGCAGAGTAGTTGGCGCCAGAATACAAGGCAGAGCTCCTGTACAAATGTGACCGTATGACGATCATTAACTTACACTGGTAAAGCCTGTACTCAGACCCCAATTACAGAGCCTCCCCAATTACAGACTTTCAACTAAATGAAAAGGACGAGCAGAGACAAAACCATAGACTACAAATTTATTTATCAAAGTTACTAAAAAACACCTGGAGCTCAACATCAAGGATAAAATGTAATCAATGTGAATGAATCATCCCAATGGGCTTCGTTTAGATGGTTCCCCTGGGCCGGCCACCCATACACTGGCCAAACACACCCAAAAAGAACAAAATATACTAACAAAGGAACAATTCACAACAAAATTAATTAAAGTTGGTTTCCTTCTTTGGCATTATGTCTTTGTTTAAACATTTCACCGCTCAATTCAGAAAACAAAATAAATACAAATCAAAACACTTCAAACCAACCAAACCCAAAAAATATAATTAATTTAAACCCACTCAACACCCATCAGATAAACCAAGGTCAAAAGAACAACAGAACAGATAAACCACAATTACTCAACTCCGTAATAGAGCAGCATAAATGTAAAGCAAGACAACGAAAGGATACAACCAACCCAAATAACGAAATAAACAAACTAAATAAATTGGTTAATAAACAATACCTAATAATAATACAGTAAAGCAATCCAACAAAACACAATTCCACTCCATTACACACACTTTTAAACAAAATACACAGACAACGAATAAACGCAAATCAATGAAATTACGCCAGCGACATGAGCGAACCCAGTGGCGCCAGAGTCAACGGCAACGGGTTTAGAGCGTATCCAACGTGATAGTGTACAGACGTTCAAGGCAATCGTTCAAGACAATCGCGAGCATTCCATGCAATCACGAGCGTTCAATGCAACAAGAGAATCCTGCGTCCCAAACTGGAAACGATATTTTAACCACAGCAAAACAGCAGCTGGCAACTTCTGAAAAACAAATGGACATTTTCGTTTGCTCCCTCCCCACTCCTCTCAGATTTATAGTCACACAAACCGGGTAAGGGAAACATAATATTACCTTTCACGTGCAAGACACTCACTCACACATGCTCACTAGCAATGTCTGGACGCACCCAACTAATCTAAAATAACATCAAGCAAGCACATTAAGCAAACATGTGAATTAAGTTAAATTCCCACAAACACCAATATTCTAGATTTATATTTCCCTACCATCTATGAGCCACCAATTTAACAGAACCTACCTTTCTCGAGGAGTGAAGGAGATACAAGACCTACACAAACAGGTCACATCGATACAATGTCATGAAGCACCTAACTCACCTGAGTCTATATAGGTACGTGATTACCTGACGTACCCACCCACTTAATGCCCCGCTATTTTTAAAGGGGCAACGCAGACTACTCTTAAAGGGGAAATCCCACTACAATCTACCCCAGGATTTTCAATCATTGTCCCAATGATTCAACCTTCTACAGCCAAGGGCGGAAATGACAGTCCCTTCCTTGTCCCAGGAGGGGGTTCTCAACCGGTAGTGATAGACTAGCAGACACATCACCAATTACTGTCCTGGGCAAATTATAACGATTCGGATGTTTCCCAGCCGTTGTCCTAGTTGATCTCCGTACGCCCTGTGCCCCCGAAGTAGAGGCCTCACTAGACGGTGAATTTAAAACGGATACCAAAGGGAAGGTACGTTCGGTGGTCACCTTTGGAACAATTTCCACAGAGGCGTCATTTACAGGGGTAGGAGGTGAGGGCTCAATAACCACCATCACAGAGTCCCCGTCACACAAATCTTCCTGAAAATCTTGTCCCTTTAAGCCCAGATCAATATGATAAGCCTGTTGTACAGTTTCATGAGCCAGCTTCAACAGAGACATATGCACATGTTTTACCCGAATGGGCTCATCCAGTGAAGATATACTACACACCTGACCACCTTCCCGAGGAGCTCTTACAATTTTATACAGAGCAGTTGACCAATGATTCTGAATCTTATTCCGGCCCCGAACTCCATGCTCACGCAAATGTACTAACTGGCCCTCAATTAGTGATTGACCCCTTACTGTCTGATCGTACAAGTTCTTCCTATATTCCGCCGCTGCTTCAAGACGACCTTTTACCCTTCCATAGGTTACTCTCAGCCCTTCCTGATGCTCAGCCTCCCAATCTTCCACACTACCCCCGACTGGATCCTTCACTCCTGCCAGCAGAAAATCCACCGGCAACCGTAGAGTTTGTCCGAACATCAGAAAATGCGGAGACTCACCGGTGGTATGATGGCACGTGGTGTTATACGTGAAGACCACGTGTGCCAAATGCCGAGTCCAGGAACGTTTCTGTTCGGGTGGAAGGGAACGAAGAAGATCGTGCAGTGTTCGATTAAACCTTTCACACTGTCCGTTACCCTGAGGATGGTATGGAGTCGTGTGAGTTTTCTGAATCCCATACAGATGACACAATTGGGCAATCACTGCACTCTCAAAGTTCCGACCCTGATCAGAATGAAGTCTGGCTAGCACACCCAACTTATAAAACCATTCCTGTACCAGAACATTGGCTACAGTGGTTGCCCTCTGGTCCCTAGTTGGCACAGCCAATGTGTATTTGGAGAATACGTCTGTTATAGTTAAGACATTTTCCCGTCCATCACTAGATGGTTCTAATAAGGTGAAGTCAACAGCCAATATTTGGTTGGGCTTCGATGCCAACAAGTGGCCCATGGGAGCACGAGCCACTGGATAACTGGACTTTGAAATAGTACACTGCCGGCAGTTCTGACAATGCTCTTGAACATAGGCACTCATACTTGGCCAATAGCATCTCCTCCGAATTAACTCATAGGTCCGTTCCCTGCCTTGATGGCCATGCCCATCGTGTAACTGCGTAAACACCTCATTCCATAAAACCTCTGGTAATACCAATTGATCCACCTCCTCTCCACCATCAGGAAGTTGAAGGTGGCGGTACAACAATCCCTCCTTGACAAACAATCGGCCCCATTGTCGCAAGAGCTCCAGCCCAGACTTAGACATTGACTGTCACTCCACCTTGGATGGATACTTATTTCTGGAAAAAAATGCAAGAAATCCCCTCAATGTTGGATCATCCCACTGCATCTGCTGGAGCTCTTCCTTAGAATGAGATGGGAAGGCGACAATGGCATGCTGCTTTGCGCCTACCAACTCACCTTCCTCCTCTTTGCAGATATCAACTGTGCAGAGTGTCTTGGGCAATGGTGTACCAACGGACTGTGACGGAATGCAAGAGGAATACTGCCTTGACAATGAGCCGGCATTACCATTAACCCGACCAGGGCGATACTTAATTTCAAAATCAAAAATTGCCAACTGAGACACCCAACGCTGCTCAGTTGCACCCAGCTTGGCTGAATTCAGGTAGCTCAGTGGGTTGTTGTCTGTATAAACAGTACACTGATGGCCCAGGAGGTAATCCCTAAAGTTTTCTGCCATCACCCATTTAAGGGCGAGGAATTCCAACTTCATGGAACTGTAATTCTCCATATTCTTCTCCGTAGGCCTAAGCCCTCGACTGGCATAGGCCAATGGCCGTAACCTCCCATCTTGCTCCTGACTAAGCACCGCCCCTAGTCCCAAATGGCTAGCATCAATATCAAGGACAAAGGGCTTGGCAAAATCAGCTTAGGCCAACACAGGAGCTGCCACCAATTTCTCCTTAAGAGACTGGAACCCTTGCTCACACTCTGGGGTCCAACAGCTCTCTATGGGTCTGCCTGAGCCCCGCTTTTTCTTTGTGCCGACCAACTCTGCTACCAGGCGATGCAGAGGGGCAGCCAACTTGGCAAACCCCGCTACGAAGTGCCATTAAGGGCATCCAAGGTCTCCTCAATGCGGGGCAATGGGAAAGCATCCTTCCTAGTCCTCTGATTTAACTGTCGGTAATCGACACACAACCGTATTCTGCCATCCTTTTTCTTAACAATGACTATGGGGGAAGCAAAGGGACTACTACTTTCCCTAATCACCTGACTTGCGAGCAATTGTTGCACATGTTCTTTAACCGCAACATAGTCAGAGGGAGGAATACGACGATACCCCTGTCGTATGGGAGCAGAATCCAATAGTGGAATCTCATATGTAATCAGGTTGGTACACCCCAAATCAGAATCATCTGTTGAAAATACAGATCTATATTTCCCCAACAGACCCTTCACCTGACTCTGCTCCTCTACAGAGAGATGCGAGAGATCCATTTGCTGGATCACCTCTTCGACCCCATCAACACTTCTCTAACTTGCGAGGAAACTACAGCCTGTTGGTCATTGGCAGCACTTGGACAAGTAGCAATAATCTCTCCTGGCCAGCTCATGGGCTGGACCTGGCACAATGTTCCCACCACTTGCCGTGGTTGCAGAAAGACATCAAGTTCACCTATGTTAACCATAGGGACTTTAGTGATACCACCTCTCACCGGAACCAGGGCTACCGACGCCAACAAGCCGGATGGAAGTGGATTCCCACTATCCAAAGGCTCATAAAGAGCAATAGACAAGAACCCACACTGCGCAGCACAAGTAACTGGGACAAATTGCAGGGAGTTGGCCGGAATGCGGACCGCATGTCTACCCCTAACACGTACAGGCCCCCCCGCTAAATTCCGACCTCCGAGAGCAACCCGTCTGGCAATATTGCATTGCTAATGTCCACGCTGGAACTTCTTTAACTATAGGGAGATCAAACAACTCTGGGCCATGTTGATTAAACAGCTCCTGAAAACACTCACCTATAACATTCATTCCCAATAGACCCGGCAACCCCGATGTAGAAAGGACCTGCGGAGGGTCTCTTACAATAAGGACACCCTTATTGTGAATGTGTCTACCCAATATAACAAAATCCAACTGCAGGTACCCTACGAAGGGGATAGATAGACCGTTAGCAGCCCGAAGCTGCAACCATCCACAATCATTCAACCGTTCCTTACCCCAGGGTTCAAAATGTGCCAGGAAGAAGCTCTCTGTGACAGTGGTTACCATGGAGCCTGTATCCAATAAGCATGGAACGTTAACCCCACCCATATTAACTATGACGGAGGGGCACTTACCCAACAAAGTGGAAGGACCACTACCAGTGAGGGCATGAGCCTCTGAGCCAGGCCCTATCCCATCTGAACTGTGGCTCCTCAGTTCAGAGGGTTGCAGTTTTCCGCCTGCCCATTAAGAGGCAATACATTAACATGTGACAAACGACCCTGTTGATCTCTAAACTGAGTCTGTCCTAATGTACAATTTCGAGCAATATGACCAGGCTGATTGCATCGCCTACAAATTATAGGGCCAAGCCGCCTAGGATGGCTTCCTACACTCTGAGACTGTAGTAGTTGCCGTAAACTTTGAGTCAATTCATTAAGTTGTTCCTGCTGAGCCCTCATCATTCTCTTCAGTTCTGTGAGCTCTGAAACATTACCGTCCGATGGGCCAGAGGAATCTATCTGTCCCTGTACTCTATACTGAAGAGCAGAGGAAGTTGGGACCGAATTACTCCTCTCCCTCCTCTCATAATGAAACCCCTCATCCACCCATCTAATGGCTTCTTTACGAACATCCAAGAGGGTGGAGTCAGGGTCCAAGCGAACAAAACGTTTGAGCTCCCGCCGTAAGCCACTATCCAGCACATGCTCTATAAACTGGTCTCTAAGTAAAACCACTGAATTAGTCAAACCTCCTGGGGCCCTGCTGTACCACCTTATCCATTAAGGCAAAAAGGGCATGGGAATACTCTTGCAAAGACTCACCCTCAAGCTGCTTACGGGAAAATAAGTTTTGCTGCAGGGCAATATAGGACTGTGAACTCCCATAAAGTTACTTCAAGATGGAAAATACCTGTTCTGGTGTTTCCCTATCTTCCCTTGCCCTATACTTAATCTCATTCTTGGCAGGACCCTCTAAATGATCTAAAACGAATAAGGTCTGTTCAACCAGAGGTAGATGTCGAACCCGTAAGCAAGAGTGTATCTCCTCCACCCACTCAAACGCATTGTCTTCCCCTCTACCGCTAAACATACGGCCCCTCCGTTCCCTAGGGACATAGACCACTCATTCAACTATGGGGCTAGGGGCAGGTAGAACATTCACGGTTGAGGGTCCCGCAGCTCCCATCGCCTGGCCTGCTTGCTGTTGGTGCAACCGCTCATTTTCTCCCCTCAATGACTGCACCTGTCTTCGCAACTCCTCCAATTCAACCTCCATGTCTACAAGCTTCCCCACCAAAAAAAAAGGAAAAAAAGGAAAAAAAGAAAACAAAAAGGAAAACAAAAACCTTACCACTTAACCAGAGTTTCCTCCACTACCACACTCCTGTCTGCATCTTACCAGCTGCTGCTTTGCTGTAACGGAAACACACCAAAAAATAAAATATATATATATATATTTTTTTTTTGGTCAGTCTCTGCTTGTCACTTCGAAACCCTGCCGACTACGCCACATGTCACCGTATGACGATCATTAACTTACACTGGTAAAGCCCGTACTCAGACCCCAATTTCCGAGCCTCCCCAATTACAGACTTTCAACTAAATGAAAAGGACGAGCAGAGACAAAACCACAGACTACAAATTTATTTATCAAAGTTACTAAAAAACACCTGGAGCTCAACATCAAGGATAAAATGTAATCAATGTGAATGAATCATCCCAATGGGCTTCGTTTAGATGGTTCCCCTGGGCCGGCCACCCATACACTGGCCAAACACACCCCAAAAAGAACAAAATATACTAACAAAGGAACAATTCACAACAAAATAAATTAAAGTTGGTTTCCTTCTTTGGCATTATGTCTTTGTTTAAACATTTCACCGCTCAATTCAGAAAACAAAATAAATACAAATCAAAACACTTCAAACCAACCAAACCCAAAAAATATAATTAATTTAAACCCACTCAACACCCATCAGATAAACCAAGGTCAAAAGAACAACAGAACAGATAAACCACAATTACTCAACTCCGTAATAGAGCAGCATAAATGTAAAGCAAGACAATGAAAGGATACAACCAACCCAAATAACGAAATAAACAAACTAAATAAATTGGTTAATAAACAATACCTAATAATAATACAATAAAGCAATCCAACAAAACACAATTCCACTCCATTACACACACATTTAAACAAAATACACAGACAACGAATAAACGCAAATCAATGAAATTACGCCAGCGACATGAGCGAACCCAGTGGCGCCAGAGTCAACGGCCACGGGTTTAGAGCGTATCCAACGTGATAGTGTACAGACGTTCAAGACAATCACGAGCGTTCAATGCAACAAGAGAATCCCGCGTCCCAAACTGGAAGTGATATTTTAACCACAGCAAAACAGCAGCTGGCAACTTCTGAAAAACAAATAGACATTTTCGTTTGCTCCCTCCCCACTCCTCTCAGATTTATAGTCACACAAACCGGGTAAGGGAAACATAATATTACCTTTCACGTGCAAGACACTCACTCACACATGCTCACTAGCATCAAAAGCACGATCACTAGACGTAATATTAACCAACCACATATTTGAACTTTAAACACATACATTCTCACCTGAACAACTCTCAAAACTATATTTTGTGACCAAATAACAGTAATATTGAAAAAAACAGAAAAAGTGCATCATCCGGGAACTTAAAGTGCACTTCTATTTTGAGGATGTTCAATGGGAAGGCACTGCTCGCACGATTTATACTACAAAATGGCGTAGAATAGATTATAAGTGCGCAATTTGGGACGCAGCTTTTGTTATTTCAGGTCACATTTCAAGGTAGGAAAGAAACTACAATGATTACGTGTTAATTGATATAAATGTTAATTTTGTAATATTTTTAACTGAAATGAGACGACCTCAATGACGTCCCTTACGGAACTAATATATGGGAATATACTGCAAAATATAAACGCGATATATTACATAATACATTTCCATATATTGGAAGCTGGTGCTAATATTTTTCAACATACAGCAATATATGCATTGACAATACTGTACATGGATATATATTGAACATATAAATATATTTAGAAACGAAGACAAAAATAAATCTAATATTCATCGAATTTGATCTTTTATTGAGTATATTGCACATAGATGTTCCCATATAATTGTGACTGTATAGTATACACATATATGGACACATTCACAGAATGTGTTAAAGCAGATTTCTAGGTCCCAGCATGCTTTGCTTCTGACTGCTAAAGGAGAGTATATCTTTTTTAATGTAGGTGTTATTTCATGTCTTTTTGCTGGTTATTAATATAGGGGAGATCTGTTAGTGTTTAATGTTGTATTACCAAAATTTAGAAGTGTTTCTAGTATGTGTAAATTTGTGAGGTTACCGTGGTGTTGAAGAGTAGAGCCTGTGGTTATACAACAAATATCATGAAGATTATAAATGACATTGTTTAAAAGTGATGGCTGAGCGCTTCTCAGTGAAGTGATTGTCTGTTCACTTAGTGCTTTAGTATGAGCAGGTGTGCTTTTGATGTTGAATGTTGTAAATGGTTGTTTAACATAAGAAATATATATTTACATATATGTGTTTGTATACATGGTATGAGTAAGTATATTATGGTCAATATATTTTTACACATCCACTACTGTATCTTGTCACATGTACATCAATATATTATAAAAGATTATAAAATTACATATATTGGGACATATAAGGAAATATATTGTAATATATTTTTCAATATATGAAAAGCGGCAAATCCTTATGTATTATTCAATATATTGTAATATATTTACATTTACATTTAGCAGACGCTTTTATCCAAAGCGACTTACAGATGGGGTAAACAATCGAAGCAATTCGGACAACATAAGTACAACAAAAAGCATAAGCGCAATGAAAAAAACTGGTTCATAAAGCCTAGTATACAGAGCTAAGTTGGAAGTTTGGCGCATTGGATCGTGGACGCCATCACCTTGTCGTACCGATCCCAAGGTCTCCCGTGGTCTCACTCCATCCGGGATGGAGCCTCCTCGTGGGCACTGGCTCAGGGCGCCTCCCTGGCAGACATCTGCAGAGCTGCGGGTTGGGCTATGCCCGATTCATTCGTAAGGTTCTACAAACTTTGTGTAGAGCCGGTGTCTGCCCGCGTCTTGCACACCAGGTAAGACCGACGGCCGGCTGGGCGCACGCCTGTGAAGCGCCTTCTCTCCTTCATCAGGGGAGTCAGGGCGCTGGTCCAGCTTCCCAACTTCCTCCACTGGATGAAGTATAAGCATTCCATCCATCCCCACTGGTGAGACCGTGTAGGTATTCCACGTATATCTCCCTACGGCAGATGTGGTCTCCGTAGCGTTAGCCCCTCAGGCGAGGGGTAGCGCTTCCCAGTGTTCCTTACGGTGCTGGGCGGCTATCTCGCCCCTAGAGTAGCAAAGTCCACCGTCTGTACGGCCGTTAGTAAGAGCTTCTCGTCGTGATTCACGCAATTGATGCCTTACTACACCACTGGAAGGTTACGATTCGCAGTTACGCTCACTTGTGACTCTCCCAGGCCAGTCAGTGTCGCTCCGCTGGAGGTCGTGACCCTTTGTGAATGAAACTCGGTAATCGTTGCATCCGTAGTTGTGTACTCACTGTATTGAACATTGTCCTTCATCTCGTGTATGACCGTAAACTTCAGGTTGCTGAGATGTTTTTCTACATTGATCCTCATTCAGAAATAAAGTAGAAATAAAATAGAAAGGGAAAACCGTGAGGTCAATCTTACAGCTAAAATTCCAAAACTAACCAATTACTTCAGTTCCCTCAGGGACGAAACATCCATGCCCGTGGAGATTCCTGGGTGCAGCGGCAATACACATTTAGCATCACCCACCGTGCTTCACATGTTGAAGGAGAGTTAGCAGCAGCAGTAGGTTATTGTTCTTATAAAGAAGTTAGAAAGCAAGGGTTTTATGAATGTTTACTTTGCCCCTTTAGATGAAAACGACAGTAATAGTGCAGCAAAATATTAGACAGCTCATCTGATCGATAACAAATGCGATGGAGTGAAGAGCGCTGCTCCTTGTCAAAGTTTTATTTGGGACAAGAACGACTGAGCCATTTTACACAGATTTTATCGGAATGCGACATGTCACATGGTTAAAAGCATGGATTTAACAATATCATTATAGGGGTTTGTGCTCAGCTAAAGTCCGTTAAGACTTTAACGTTAAGACCCTTTAAAGTATTTATTGTAAAATACTCATTAAGGAAGTGATTGGAAATGTTTTTGCTGTTTGTTTGAAGTTCAAATCTGTTTTTTAATAGCCTTAAAAGTTTAGAAGGTTTTGCAAACGTGTGCTTATATAAAATAGAAATTAAATATAAGTATTAAATGTCAAATTAAATATAAGCATTAAATGTCAAATTAAATGACTTTGAAATATTTACAAAAGTAAATATAAGAAATAAATATAAAAATGAAATTCAAACAGTAGAAAATTAGATGCAATAATTAGAAAATGAAATATAATAATAATAATAGCAATAAAATGTAATAACACTGCAGAAGACACCGTGGCGCGGCAATTAAATGAAGGGGGCGCTTGGGGTTGCCATAGTTGTGTTCTTAATCCGGCCCTGTCTATGAATCGAATGTACGCACAAAATGATCAAATTTAGGACGTTTTTACGCAACATGTTAGAAATGAGCCCCGGGTCTGTGTCAACTGTCTTATTTGTTGTTCTCTTTATATCTTGTACTGGATTAGTGGGCACGAGCCGTCTGATTTTTGTCTTCATCTTTTTCTTATTCTTATCACGACATGTTTCATGCTTACACCTTCATTTTTGGGACATGCCTGATTGTGACCGAATTATTTCATTCAGCAGATATACAGACAAGATAATCTAATGTTTCATTCTGAATGTCAAATTAAGATTCTGTTCTAATTCACAGTCATTTAGATGAATCTCCTGAAAGACACCACATGATGATTCAATCAGATTTACCTTTTCACCAGAGAAACCTTTCTGAACTGTGAGAGTTCTTTGACTATTATCTCTATTTCAAAAGGATGAAACATCTGATAGAGTCACTTTCTTAACAGATCTGGAATAAGGAAGCACAGTTGTGTGTTGTGTTGTGTTGTGTTGTGTTGTGTTGTGTTGTGTTGTGTTGTGTTGTGTTGTTGTGTTGTGTTGTGTTGTATTGTGTGTTGTTGTGTTGTGTACTCACTGTATTGAACATTGTCGTTGATCTTGTGTATGACAGTAAACTTCAGGTTGTTGAGATGTTTTGCTACTTTGATCATCATTCCTGAGATGAAGAAACTCTTCTTCATTTTCAGTTCAGTAAAGTAATAATCCAGTTTAAACTCTCAGTGTTTTGGGTAAAATAAAACATATCTTCACATCCACAGCAGAGACTTTTAAAACTATCTGACAGAAATATGAACAATCTTAAAAAAGGAAAATATGAAGATGATCTTGATCAGATGATCGTGTGTTCTGAGTGACAGGTTACATGTGAACTATAAGCAGAATAAGTTTGACAGGTTTGTCTTCCTGATTCTCTGTGGAAGTGGGAGGAGTTTATTCACAGACACACCTGATGATTCTGACCAATGAGATTTATTGTGTTCAACTGAAAGACTTTAGATTGACTTTCATGCTTAAGTTAGACAACATGAATTTACTAGAGAATAAATGAGAGAATAAATCTGTAATACTAGATTACTTTGATTGACAATATAACAAACAAATATTCATCAATCATGGATGTTTTTAAAGATTTGATTCATGGCAGAAAAATATAGAGTTCATGACGATTATTACACACAAAATATAATATTTTACTGAAATCTGTTTGTTACTGATGTGATTTTACAGGTAAGATCATCAGAGGAGAAATGTTACAGAAAACACAGAACCATGGATAAAGTCCTTCAGTAAACTTGTGTGTGAAAGTGTGTATGTGTGTGTTAGTGAGAGGATCAGAGAAGGACAGTTTTCCTCCGTCACAATTCAGCTCAACTCGGATTCTCTCAACTTTCTCTTTCACTGAGAGATCAAGAACTGTTACTGGTGTAATGACTGCATTATATTCACCAGAGTAATACCCCACACACCAGACTCCAGTCCTGGATAATATGTCATTCTTCCTCTGAGCAGATTCTGTCATCACACCCAGACACCAGCCTGTGTTCTCTCCAACCTGAACATCCCAGCAGTGAATCCCTGAACTAAAACTCTCTGAACCCAAAACACACAAAGACTCATCAAATCTCTCTGGATTATCAGGAATCAGATCTGCTGCATCTGCACTGAATCTCACACTGATCAGATCATCAGACACGAGGAGATTACGATGAGATGTGTTTGGATCTAAAGTCGCTGGAGCTGGAGAGAGAGAGAGAGAGAGAGAGAGAGAGAAGAGAGAGAGAGAGAGAGAGAGAGAGAGAGAGAGAGAGAGAGAAGAGAGAGAGAGAGAGAGAGAGAGAGAGAGAGAGAGAGAGAGAGAGAGAGAGAGAGAGAGAGAGACAGAGACAGACAGAGAGAGAGAGAGATTTAGATTTAGATTTTGATTTTGATTTTTAGTATCATTAAACATTAAACATTGAACAACACAATTAAACAATTAATTAGACATCTTTAAAAGTCAAAGATCTGAAACTGTTATTTTGGACTTTTATGTTGTTTCCTGCTGCGCGCCATGTTTGTAGTTCTTTATAGGTTTTCTTGTTACTTCGTTTCTCCAGATGTTTCTTGTGTCCTTTGTTACACCAGTGTAGTGTGTCGGTCTGTGTTTTATGCTTCATTCAGTGTTTTGTCCTGTATTATTATTTCATTCCTGTCACCCTCACTGACAACTTTCATCAATACTTTGCTCTTTTTCTCTTTATATTGAGATGTTTATGTAGATACTTATAGACATTTATCTTCATCTTTATTTGTGAAGAATGTTTATATTAAATTTTCCTGTGTTTTGGCAATGTAACATTTGTTTTATCATGCCAATAAAGCTTCTATGAATCTTGAATCAGTGTGTTGTGTTGTGCTGTGTTGTGTTGTGTTGTGTGTTGTGTTGTGTTGTGTTGTGTTGTGTTGTGTTGTGTTGTGTTGTGTACTCACTGTATTGAACATTGTCGCTGATCTTGTGTATGACAGTAAACTTCAGGTTGCTGAGATGTTTCGCTACATTGATCATCATTCCTGAGATGTTCTCTGGATCTGACGCTCCACACTGAACTCTGGAAGAACATTCAGGAGTCATTCTGACATTCTGCCCAGACTTTACATTCACAATCACAGCAAACACAACACAAACCTCTCCAGTGTGCTCTTCAAGTTCTGTTGAGAAACAAACACATGATTGACATGATTGACATGATGGAAAATGAGCCTCATATATTGGAGTGAAGATTGAAGCACCTGTAGGAATGAAACATCTTCAGCTGTCATCTGCTCCTCTACACCTCTGATTGTGTGTGAAAGAGATGAAATGTCTCTGTTGATCTTCTCAATCTTCTCCTTCATCATCTGACTCTTCTGCTCCTCTTCCTCTCTCAGGGCTCTTATTCTGGCTGATTCTTCATCATGTAGAAGCTGGTGAAGTTCCTCAAACTCTTCATGAATCTGCGTCTCTGTGCGGCGACTCTGAATCTGAGAAACACAGAATGACTCAATCAGCTCTCCATCAATATAAACATTTACAAAAGAACAAGATGATTCATTCAAACCTTTATATGTTCTGCTGTTTTATCCAAATTCTGTTTAAACTCCTCGAATATTCTCAGTTTCTCCTGTAAGGGTTTTAATGCACTTCTGAGTTTCTCCTGAAAGAAAACAACATCCTATTATAAAGAATTCATTTGTATATTTAACTAAACAATTTTTAGTAGTGTATGTTACCACAGAGTATAATGATGAGACATTTTAATGGTTATTTGTCATTGTGAACATGTCCATCAGTTATTGATGTCATTAATGTGATGAAATGTTTTAATTATTATTGATCTTTACCTTATTCTCTTCGACAGCTTCATCGACAGGACAGAATTTGTGGTTGTTGTGTGTTCTGGAGTCTCGACACACGACACACACGGGCTGTTGATCATCCAGACAGAAGAGTTTGAGCTTCTCATTGTGAAGATGACAGACTGATGAAGATCTCTCACTTCTCTCCTGTAAGAAACTCTCACACAGATTCTTCAGAGCCAGATTTATTGGAGGATCCACTGTTGATCTTCTTCTGCAAACTGGACATTCTTGAGCTCCTTTACTCCTCCATAATCTGTGAATACAGTCTTTACAGAAACTGTGACTACAGGACAACACAACCGGATCTTTAAAGATCTCACAGCACACAGGACAAGAAAAATCCTCCTCAGAAAAACTTTTAGACGCCATTTTCTAATTGGAAATGTCAAAATCCTTCTTCAAAGTTTTCTTTGAACTTTTTACTAATGTAATAATCTGGTTGAAATACTCAGCATTCCTTTCAAAATAAAATCCAATATCTTCACATCCACAGCAGACAGTGTTGTTAAAGCTGAGTAACAGGTTACGTGAAGATCTCAGTTTCCTTGATCTGTGAAAGTAGGAGGAGGAGTTTCTTCACCACACCTTATAATGGAGGTTTGTTTGATTCCAGGGTCTGCAATACGAATGCAAAATAACCGAATGAATGTCACTTCGCCAAACTGTAACAAATCTCCAAAGTCGCTCGCAAATAGACGTGCATTTGTGCAACAAGCACACCATCAGAGAGAGTGTTTTGTGCCAGGGACATTGGTCGTTTCTCAATTCCAAGAACTTGAGTCCTTGCTGTTCGGACTTTGAACCGGTTTATTACAAATGGAACAGAGTAGTTGGTGCCAGAATACAAGGAAGCTCCTGTACAAAGCTTAATCAAAATGATAAAGTTATGAATCTTAACTTTGCCCTCAGTCAATATATATATATATATATATATATATATAAATATACCCAAATGAATTACATCTCATGTTTAAACACCACAGAGACACCAGAGCCAGCGGTGAGTTTCAGAAGCACTTGCCGAGGTGAAGCTCCGTTGGGCGGGTACATAAGCGCCGGTGATCGCCTGGAGCTCACATCTCCGAAATCATCCCAGCAAATTCTCAAATAGACGTAATCTTTATTAACCAACCACATATTTGAACTTTAAACACATACATTCTCACCTGAACAACTCTCAAAACTATATTTTGTGACCAAATAACAGTAATATTGAAAAAAACAGAAAAAGTGCATCATCCGGGAACTTAAAGTGCACTTCTATTTTGAGGATGTTCAATGGGAAGGCACTGCTCGCACGATTACTACAATACTACAAAATGGCGTAGAATAGATTATAAGTGCGCAATTTGGGACGCAGCTTTTGTTATTTCAGGTCACATTTCAAGGTAGGAAAGAAACTACAATGATTACGTGTTAATTGATATAAATGTTAATTTTGTACTATTTTTAACTGAAATGAGACAACCTCAATGACATCCCTTAAGGAACAAAAATATATGGGAATATACTGCAAAATATAAACGCGATATATTACATAATACATTTCCATATATTGGAAGCTGGTGCTAATATTTTTCAACATACAGCAATATATGCATTGACAATACTGTACATGGATATATATTGAACATATAAATATATTTAGAAACGAAGACAAAAATAAATCTAATATTCATCAAATTTGATCTTTTATTGAGTATATTGCACATAGATGTTCCCATATAATTGTGACTGTATAGTATACACATATATGGACACATTCACAGAATGTGTTAAAGCAGATTTCTAGGTCCCAGCATGCTTTGCTTCTGACTGCTAAAGGAGAGTATATTTTTTTTAATGTAGGTGTTATTTCATGTCTTTTTGCTGGTTATTAATATAGGGGAGATCTGTTAGTGTTTAATGTTGTATTACCAAAATTTAGAAGTGTTTCTAGTATGTGTAAATTTGTGAGGTTACCGTGGTGTTGAAGAGAGCCTGTGGTTATACAACAAATATCATGAAGATCATAAATGACATTGTTTAAAAATGATGGCTGAGCGCTTCTCAGTGAAGTGATTGTCTGTTCACTTAGTGCTTTAGTATGAGCAGGTGTGCTTTTGATGTTGAATGTTGTAAATGGTTGTTTAACATAAGAAATATATATTTCCATATATGTGTTTGTATACATGGTATGAGTAAATATATTATGGTCAATATATTTTTACACATCCACTACCATATCTTGTCACATGTACATCAATATATTATAAAAGATTATAAAATTACATAAATTGGGACATATAAGGAAATATATTGTAATATATTTTTCAATATATTAAAAGCGGCAAATCCTTATGTATTATTCAATATATTGTAATATATTTACATTTACATTTAGCAGACGCTTTTATCCAAAGCGACTTACAGATGGGGTAAACAATCGAAGCAATTCGGACAACATAAGGACAACAAAAAGCATAAGCGCAATGAAAAAAACTGGTTCATAAAGCCTAGTATACAGAGCTAAGTTGGAAGTTTGGCTCATTGGATCGTGGACGCCATCACCTTGTCGTACCGATCCCAAGGTCTCCCGTGGTCTCACTCCATCCGGGATGGAGCCTCCTCGTGGGCACTGGCTCAGGGCGCCTCCCTGACAGACATCTGCAGAGCTGCGGGTTGGGCTATGCCCGATTCATTCGTAAGGTTCTACAAACTTTGTGTAGAGCCGGTGTCTGCCCGCGTCTTGCACACATGGTAAGACCGACGGCCGGCTGGGCGCACGCCTGTGAAGCGCCTTCTCTCCTTCATCAGGGGAGTCAGGGCGCTGGTCCAGCTTCCCAACTTCCTCCACTGGATGAAGTATAAGCATTCCATCCATCCCCACTGGTGAGACCGTGTAGGTATTCCACGTATTATCTCCCTACGGCAGATGTGGTCTCCGTAGCGTTAGCCCCTCAGGCGAGGGGTAGCGCTTCCCAGTGTTCCTTATGGTGCTGGGCGGCTATCTCGCCCCTAGAGTAGCAAAGTCCACCGCCTGTACGGCCGTTAGTAAGAGCTTCTCGTCGTGATTCACGCAATTGATGCCTTACTACACCACTGGAAGGTTACGATTCGCAGTTACGCTCACTTGTGACTCTCCCAGGCCAGTCAGTGTCGCTCCGCTGGAGGTCGTGACCCTTTGTGAATGAAACTCGGTAATCGTTGCATCCGTAGTTGTGTACTCACTGTATTGAACATTGTCCTTCATCTCGTGTATGACCGTAAACTTCAGGTTGCTGAGATGTTTTTCTACATTGATCCTCATTCAGAAATAAAGTAGAAATAAATAGAAAGGGAAAACCGTGAGGTCAATCTTACAGCTAAAATTCCCAAACTAACCAATTACTTCAGTTCCCTCAGGGACGAAACATCCATGCCCGTGGAGATTCCTGGGTGCAGCGGCAATACACATTTAGCATCACCCACCGTGCTTCACATGTTGAAGGAGAGTTAGCAGCAGCAGTAGGTTATTGTTCTTATAAAGAAGTTAGAAAGCAAGGGTTTTATGAATGTTTACTTTGCCCCTTTAGATGAAAACGACAGTAATAGTGCAGCAAATATTAGACAGCTCATCTGATCGATAACAAATGCGATGGAGTGAAGAGCGCTGCTCCTTGTCAAAGTTTTATTTGGGACAAGAACGACTGAGCCATTTTACACAGATTTTATCGGAATGCGACATGTCACATGGTTAAAAGCATGGATTTAACAATATCATTATAGGGGTTTGTGCTCAGCTAAAGTCCGTTAAGACTTTAACGTTAAGACCCTTTAAAGTATTTATTGTAAAATACTCATTAAGGAAGTGATTGCAAATGTTTTTGCTGTTTTTTGAAGTTCAAATCTGTTTTTTTAATAGCCTTAAAAGTTTAGAAGGTTTTGCAAACGTGTGCTTATATAAAATAGAAATTAAATATAAGTATTAAATGTCAAATTAAATATAAGCATTAAATGTCAAATTATTAAATGTCAAATTAAAAGACTTGGAAATATTTACAAAAGTAAATATAAGAAATAAATATAAAAATGAAATTCAAACAGTAGAAAATTAGATGCAATAATTAGAAAATGAAATATAATAATAATAATAGCAATAAAATGTAATAACACTGCAGAAGACACCGTGGCGCGGCAATTAAATGAAGGTGGCGCTTGGGGTTGCCATAGTTGTGTTCTTAATCCCCGGCCCCTATGAATCGAATGTACGCACAAAATGATCAAATTTAGGACGTTTTTTACGCAACATGTTAGAAATGAGCCCCCGGGTCTGTGTCAACTGTCTTTTTTGTTGTTCTCTTTATATCTTGTACTGGATTAGTGGGCACGAGCCGTCTGATTTTTGTCTTCATCTTTTTCTTATTCTTATCACGACATGTTTCATGCTTACACCTTCATTTTTGGGACATGCCTGATTGTGACCGAATTATTTCATTCAGCAGATATACAGACAAGATAATCTAATGTTTCATTCTGAATGTCAAATTAAGATTCTGTTCTAATTCACAGTCATTTAGATGAATCTCCTGAAAGACACCACATGATGATTCAATCAGATTTACCTTTTCACCAGAGAAACCTTTCTGAACTGTGAGAGTTCTTTGACTATTATCTCTATTTCAAAAGGATGAAACATCTGATAGAGTCACTTTCTTAACAGATCTGGAATAAGGAAGCACAGTGTTGTGTTGTGTTGTGTTGTGTTGTGTTGTGTTGTTTTGTGTGTTGTGTTGTGTGTTGTGTACTCACTGTATTGAACATTGTCGTTGATCTTTGTGTATGACAGTAAACTTCAGGTTGTTTGATGTTTTTGCTACTTTGATCATCATTCCTGAGATGAAGAAACTCTTCTTCATTTTCAGTTCAGTAAAGTAATAATCCAGTTTAAACTCTCAGTGTTTTGGGTAAAATAAAACATATCTTCACATCCACAGCAGAGACTTTTAAAACTATCTGACAGAAATATGAACAATCTTAAAAAAGGAAAATATGAAGATGATCTTGATCTTGATCAGATGATCGTGTGTTCTGAGTGACAGGTTACATGTGAACTATAAGCAGAATAAGTTTGACAGGTTTGTCTTCCTGATTCTCTGTGGAAGTGGGAGGAGTTTATTCACAGACACACCTGATGATTCTGACCAATGAGATTTATTGTGTTCAACTGAAAGACTTTAGATTGACTTTCATGCTTAAGTTAGACTACATGAATTTACTAGAGAATAAATGAGAGAATAAATCTGTAATACTAGATTACTTTGATTGGACCCTTCCATATTCGACATTGTTTAAAGATTTGGGCAGAAAAATATAGAGTTCATGACGATTATTACACACAAAATATAATATTTTACTGAATCTGTTTGTTACTGATGTGATTTTACAGGTAAGATCATCAGAGGAGAAATGTTACAGAAAACACAGAACCATGGATAAAGTCCTTCAGTAAACTTGTGTGTGAAAGTGTGTATGTGTGTGTTAGTGAGAGGATCAGAGAAGGACAGTTTTCCTCCGTCACAATTCAGCTCAACTCGGATTCTCTCAACTTTCTCTTTCACTGAGAGATCAAGAACTGTTACTGGTGTAATGACTGCAGTATATTCACCAGAATAATAATACACACACCAGACTCCAGTCCTGGAGAATATGTCATTCTTCCTCTGAGCAGATTCTGTCATCACACCCAGAGCCCAGCCTGTGTTCTCTCCAACCTGAACATCCCAGCAGTGAATCCCTGAACTAAAACTCTCTGAACCCAAAACACACTGAAACACATCAAATCTCTCTGGATTATCAGGAATCAGATCTGCTGCATCTGGACTGAATCTCACACTGATCAGATCATCAGACACGAGGAGATCACAGTGAGATGTGTTTGGATCTAAAGTCGCTGGAGCTGGAGAGAGAGAGAGAGAGAGAGAGAGAGAGAGAGAGAGAGATTTTTTGTATCAATAAACATTAAACATTAACAATTGAACTACACAATAAACACAATTAAACAATTAATTAGACATCGTTAAAAGTCAAAGATCTGAAACTGTTATTTTGGACTTTTATGTTGTTTCCTGCTGCGCGCCATGTTTGTAGTTCTTTATAGGTTTTCTTGTTACTTCGTTTCTCCAGATGTTTCTTGTGTCCTTTGTTACACCAGTGTAGTGTGTCGGTCTGTGTTTTATGCTTCATTCAGTGTTTTGTCCTGTATTATTATTTCATTAAACGTTTTACTGCACGTGGATCCGCTTCCTGCCTAGTTACTCATGTTACAACTGTTCAGCTGCGAGCAATTTAAAGATCATTTGAGATTTATAGATTTCACATCTGAAAAAGAGGTGTAGACACTATTCTGTTCATATGTTCGTTCTATAACTCAAATGTTTGCACGAAATGATTGTAAAATCAAATTTAGGACAAAACACACACAAACTGACACTATATGACAGGATCCTGTCACCCTCAGTGACAACTTTCATCATACTTTGCTCTTTATATTTAGATGTTTATGTAGATACTTATAGACATTTTATCTTCATCTTTATTTGTGCAGAATGTTTATATTAAATTTTCCTGTGTTTTGGCAATTTAACATTTGTTTTATCATGCCAATAAGCTTCTATGAATCTTGAATCAGTGTGTTGTGTTGTGTTGTGTTGTGTACTCACTGTATTGAACATTGTCGCTGATCTTGTGTATGACAGTAAACTTCAGGTTGCTGAGATGTTTCGCTACATTGATCATCATTCCTGAGATGTTCTCTGGATCTGACGCTCCACACTGAACTCTGGAAGAACATTCAGGAGTCATTCTGACATTCTGCCCAGACTTTACATTCACAATCACAGCAAACACACAAACCTCTCCAGTGTGCTCTTCAAGTTCTGTTGAGAACAAACACATGATTGACATGATTGACATGATTGAAAATGAGCCTCATATATTGGAGTGAAGATTGAAGCACCTGTAGGAATGAAACATCTTCAGCTGTCATCTGCTCCTCTACACCTCTGATTGTGTGTGAAAGAGATGAAATGTCTCTGTTGATCTTCTCAATCTTCTCCTTCATCATCTGACTCTCTCTGCTCCTCTTCCTCTCTCAGGGCTCTTATTCTGGCTGATTCTTCATCATGTAGAAGCTGGTGAAGTTCCTCAAACTCTTCATGAATCTGCGTCTCTGTGCGGCGACTCTGAATCTGAGAAACACAGAATGACTCAATCAGCTCTCCATCAATATAAACATTTACAAAAGAACAGATGATTCATTCAAACCTTTATATGTTCTGCTGTTTTATCCAAATTCTGTTTAAACTCCTCGAATATTCTCAGTTTCTCCTGTAAGGGTTTTAATGCACTTCTGAGTTTCTCCTGAAAGAAACAACATGTTATTATAAAGAATTATTTTGTATATTTAACTAAACAATTTTTAATAGTGTATGTTACCACAGAGTATATGATGAGACATTTTAATGGTTATTTATTTGTCATTGTGAACATGTCCATCAGTTATTGATGTCATTAATGTGATGAAATGTTTTAAATATTATTGATCTTTACCTTATTCTCTTCGACAGCTTCATTGACAGGACAGAATTTGTGGTTGTTGTGTGTTTCTGGAGACTTGACAACCAAACACACGGGCTGTTGATCATCCAGACAGAAGAGTTTGAGTTTCTCATTGTGAAGATGACAGACTGATGAAGATCTCTCACTTCTCTCCTGTAAGAAACTCTCACACAGATTCTTCAGAGCCAGATTTAATGGAGGATCCACTGTTGATCTTCTTCTGCAAACTGGACATTCTTGAGCTCCTTTACTTTCCCAGAATCTGTGAATACAGTCTTTACAGACACTGTGACTACAGGACAACACAACAGGATCTTTAAAGATCTCACAGCACACAGGACAGAGAAATCCTCCTCAGAAAAACTTTTAGACGCCATTCTCTCTGAGTGAAATGTCTCATCCTTCAGTTTCACTTTCAGTTCAGTAAAGTAATAATCCAGTTTCAACTCTCAGTGTTCAGTTGTGAATAAAAATATCTTCACATCCACAGCAAGAACCAAATCTGTGCATTCAAAAGATTTCCTTCATTTTCAACATTATCATCAAATGATCGAGTTTCTTATTCAACTGAGTGACAGGTTTGTGACGATCTCAGTTTCCTGATTCTCTGTGTAAGTGGGAGGAGTTTATTCACAGACACGCCTCCTGATTCTACACAGACCAATGAGATTTATTGTGTTCAACTGAAATACTTTAGATTGACTTGTATTACACGCTTTAGTTTGACTACATTCATATATTGTCTTGCTCGAGAACACATTTGTTTATAGAGATTAAATATGTGATACAAGATTATTAACTGCAGTTTTGATGGAAACGTTTATAAACAAATATTCATCAATTATGATGTTTTTTAAAGATTACATTTTATTCAGGGCAGAAAAATATAAAGTACCATGAAAGAAACAAGAGATGTGGTTTAAAACTGTATTACACACAACTGTACAACAGAACAAAGAGAAAATCATTGAGAGATTCAACATCATCTGCCTGTTAGAAAGTGAACAAGAAGCTTTAAATAAAATCATGTCAGTTAGTAAATGTTGATATGAAACAGTTGAGTAGAAAACAACAGAAAGATCAGAAGCTGGAGGTGTTTATGTCCTGCAGTCCTTCAGTAAACTCTTGTGTTGTGTTTGTTTTGAACATCAGATATTTCACATTCGTTCTGATCCACATCAAGATGATCGATGACATTCATGTTGACAAAAGCAACTGTGGGTGAATGTGAATCTCAGAAAGTGTCGGCTCATATTTTACACACAAATCAAGTTTATAAATTGCCTACATCAGTACTATTAATGTTCACAGTTGATCTCCATCCTCTCATTCCCTTTACCATCAGATAAAACAACTTTATTACTACAAACTGATCATTTATCATTTAAAATGTAATGTGCATTTGTTTCATACAACTGTTCTTATTAATTTGTCAAATGAAAGGTAGTTTTCTGAGGGAGAAATGTACTCGTGCTTGAAATGTCACACACACAAAAATCCAAAATGTGTTTGTTGTTTGATTCTTTTTAATTTGGGGTGAAACGTAACCTGAATATGTGTTAGTGAGACTCACACAGTTCACGTGTGGTCCTTCAGGACGGGTCCATGAATATTGTCACAGTGTTATTATAGACACACACTAGAAGTGTGAATGAGTGTCTGAACATCAAACAGCTGTAGATCAGTCGGACTTCATTTCTTGATGATTTTACGCAGCGTGTTTATTAATGTCAGTGAAAGAATTAAAGGTCGACATTATGACAGCGATGTCAAACTACTGGACATAAACAATAAACTCAAATATACTTTACAATCAAAAGAAACATTTTATTCACATCACTGCAGGAGGAAAGTTAGTGAACAGAAGAGAAGAAGAGTTCTGTAGTGTATGCATTGCAAACTTGCTGAAGTTATGAAAGATTTTAGGCTGAAAATGAAACTTTATTCTAACAGGTGTAATGAGATTCCAATATGCAAATTCATTTCCATCCTAAACGAGTTTTATTTTACGCACATGTTTAATTCTCTTCTGCATCTGCTCAACTGGGATCTGTTGTGATTCATAGTTACAAAAGTAAAAAACATACAAAAGTGCCCAGAACTGTTTAATGTCCTACATTCTTCAAGATGTCTTTTGTAATTTTTCCTACTATGGGAGTCAGCGGGGGGCAAAATCTGTCTGGTTAGAAGCATTCTTCCAAATATCTTTCTCTGCGTTCATCAGAACAAAGACACTTATACAGATTTAAACACCTTGAAGGCGAGTAATGATGACAGATTTTTCATTTTTGGGTGAAGTGTCCCTTTAATGTGACTTTTTCTATCATCGACGTTTGTCTCGTGACAGATTGACTGGAGCAGATCAGACTGACTTGAGATCAGTGTGGATCAACGGTCTCAACAAACAGAGAGTTTTATAAAGCGAGAGCTGCAGGATGATGAGTTACCGCAGTGAGTCGGAGTGAAGCGTGCAGCGGGAAGCAAACTCAAGCGTGGGTTGGTGGGGGCGGTACTTACTATGGTAACAGGTATTCTTTAGCATTTCCATCTCCTGATTGTGACGCAGCCCACGAAAAAGCACAAGTAGAGAGAGAATGTGTATGCAGATCAAATCACAGGCACCAGGTTAAATCAAAAGAGAAATGAACAGACACCGTAAAGACACCAGAGGTGAAGAATGACCGCCGGGTCATTCTTGAGACCCCAGAGAAATGTGCATGAAGGGAGATGAGAACATTAAAGACGGCCGGTTTACACAAGAAGACATTTCTCAAACCAGATTACATCTGTGTTTACAGCGCGTACAACACGACTTCTCGTTCATATTGTGCACTTCTGTATGTGTGAAATATGAAACAACTATGAAGCTATTTTAAAAGGTGAAATAGTTCTGCATAAATGCTGGAGTTAATCATTTTAAAGGGAATCAAATCATTATTTTACAAAGACATTACATTTATTTTTAAGTCTGATTTCATGTCTTGGTAGCTGTTCATATTTAAAAGTAAAAAACTATCGATCAAAAAATTAAACGGCTATTATATTAGTCACGGTTTCTATGTTGACCTCCGCATCTACAACATTGTGTAATTCATTATAAAAATACATTTTGATGTGTTTGATGTAATCCAGAGTAATAAAGACCAGAAGGGGTGAAGAAGAGTTAAAACAACAGTTAAAAACTAAATTATTTCAATAAAGAATGATTATTTCTAAGAAGGAATATGCAAAACAAGACTGTGTCTAAATTGTGGGCAGTAAAGAAACAATTATCAAAACACAATTATTTATACAGAAAGTATCACTAATATATATCTTTTTGAAGATTTGCAATACCAACATCTATTCTGTAATACAATTTGATCATTAAGATGACATGTGAAGAGTTTATTTGCAAAAACAGATCATGTTTTTATTGTGTTAGCTAGTTGTATTTTTGAGTTATAACTACTAAATAAAACACAACTTCGGTTTGAGTGATATTAATTCAAATGCACAATAAAAAACACGATTTTTAAACAATAGTGTTGTCTGTTTTTGCAAATTAACTCTTCATATATATATTTTCTACATTTCCATTATTATTCTATATCATTATTCTATATTTATTGTCTGGTTGTTCCTGCTTTGCAACAACACAAAGTTGTGAAAGGTGCTTTAGAAATAAAGGTGAATTGATCCCCTCTGGTCTGTTATTACAAACAGCAATAAATGTCTAGAAACGTTAAGAAACATACAGACACAGACATCAGCCGTCATGTTGCAGATATCAAACAGCTGAATCAGTTCATGCTCAGAGAGAGCGGACAGACTCACCTTCTTCTACACGCACAGGTGAGCTGGGAGGAGTGCAGGTGCCGCTGGGAACTTTCCCCTCTTCAATGTCTTGTGTCTGACCTACAGAGAACAGCGTCATTCATCCACAAGTCTTTCTTTCATACGTGTTCACACAACTCTGTTACACAAATGACAAAATACAAAGCACAAATCCGACGAGTTCAGATTCAGAGGTCTCCATTAGAAACACCACACAAGTTTATTAGTACCAGAATAACACAATGAACCCGACAGGACCAAGAGCCAATGTCCAAGTTAGAGGATAGTGAGAAGCCCTCAGAAGACCCAGAGATGTTCCTGGTTAAGACTGTTGAAGCAGATAAAGGTCATGTGGTGTTTGTTGACACATCTGGATCGGGGGGATTCTGGGACAGGAGTGGACACATACAGGTGTGTTGGATCACCAGATTTCAAACCAGGGGAAAGCAGGGGGTGACGGAAGACAGAAAGAGACCCAAAATCAACCCCACAAAGAAGTTCTTCCGCAGGCAGTACCTGCATCCGGCCCGTTTGATTGGGTTGAGTCAGTGCGGTCAGTTCTGCGTCACAGCCCAGAGCTTTTTCAGTACCGCACAGTGGAACTCTTTATGAGGGGATTCTGGAGGATGTGACGGGCTCTCTCCACCCGACACGGGCTCGGATTCAGCGTCTCGACTAGGGATTATAGAAGGCGGTGGGGCTTGGGTGACCCGTGGCTCCTCGTTCTCCTGCGTGGAGGTGGTCTCTGGAGAGGCGGAGGGGGTCTGGACTTCTTCTGAAAGTGGAGTGTGGACGGATTCCCCAGCCTGTGCTAAATGTAACACAACAGTTTCTCTCTAGACCTGCGGGGGGAGCTGTTGAGCTGCAGGAACTCTCAAACACGTGCGCAAGAAAGAGGGATCGTGCTCCTGAGATGGTCAATAAAGGTGTAAATCTTTGCTCTTCTTACCTTCCGGGCCTTTCTGTTTGAGCTCCACCTCCCTGCGGTACTCCACCAGATCTTGATCCGTGAGCTTGTTGAAGGGGTTTGGTCCGGTTTTGGTCACAATAACACACGGCTGGTACTCCTTCTCAATAATGGATTTAGATGCCGTCACCAGCTCCCCCTGGAGGACACAAGAGGACGATACAACAATTTTGCTCAAAGAAACTAACTGAAAAGAGACCAAATGAATTGTAAAGTTCAATAAAAGGAAGGAAGGAGGCGGGAACCGGCGAACAGTCAACAAACTTTAATCAAAATAAACAAAACACAACACGGAAGTAAAAAGGCCGACAGCCTCCTCACGGTCGACTGCCGGCCACAAGAACATAAATACAAACTTAAACATAAAACTCCTCTCACCAACCAGGAGTTCACCAAATGGTACAAACCCCCAATAGAGACTCTGCAAACAGAAATGTGTAAAAACATTCTTATAGTATATAAGAAGTATAAAGTACTTGTATACTTTTATTTTCATCTTTATTTGTGCAGAATGTTTATATTTCATTGTCCTGTGCTTTGGTAATGTAACATTGGTTTTATCATGCCAATAAAGCTTCTATGAATCAGTGTTGTGTTGGTGTGTGTGTGCGTGTGTGTGTTGTGTTGTGTTTTGTTGTTGTATTGTGTTCACATATCTTCATCTTCACATCCACAGAGACTTTTAAAACTATCTGACAGAAATATGAACAATCTTAAAAAAGGAAAATATGAAGATGATCTTGATCAGATGATCGTGTGTTCTGAGTGACAGGTTACATGTGAACTATAAGCAGAATAAGTTTGACAGGTTTGTCTTCCTGATTCTCTGTGGAAGTGGGAGGAGTTTATTCACAGACACACCTGATGATTCTGACCAATGAGATTTATTGTGTTCAACTGAAAGACTTAAGATTGACTTTCATGCTTAAATTAGACAACATGAATTTACTAGAGAATAAATGAGAGAATAAATCTAATCTGTAATACTAGATTACTTTGATTGACAATATAACAAACAAATATTCATCAATCATGGATGTTTTTAAAGATTTGATTCATGGCAGAAAAATATAGAGTTCATGACGATTATTACACACAAAATATAATATTTTACTGAAATCTGTTTTTACTGATGTGATTTTACTGGTAAGATCATCAGAGGAGAAATGTTTACAGAAAACACAGAACCATGGATAAAGTCCTTCAGTAAACTTGTGTGTGAAAGTGTGTATGTGTGTGTTAGTGAGGATCAGAGAAGGACAGTTTTCCTCCTCCGTCACAATTCAGCTCAACTCGGATTCTCTTAACTTTCTCTTTCACTGAGAGACCAAGAACTGTTTCTTTTTTTAATGGTGTGATGACGGCAGCATATTCACCAGAGTAATACATCACACACCAGACTCCAGTCCTGGAGAATATGTCATTCTTCCTCTGAGCAGATTCTGTCATCACACCCAGAGCCCAGCCTGTGTTCTCTCCAACCTGAACATCCCAGCAGTGAATCCCTGAACTAAAACTCTCTGAACCCAAAACACATGGAAACTCATCAAATCTCTCTGGATTATCAGGAATCAGATCTGCTGCATCTTCACTGAATCTCACACTGATCAGATCATCAGTCACGAGGAGTTTACGATGAGATGTGTTTGGATCTAAAGTCACTGGAGCTGGAGAGAGAGAGAGAGAGAGAGAGAGAGAGAGAGAGAGAGAGAGAGAGAGAGAGAGAGAGAGAGAGACAGAGACAGAGAGAGAGAGAGAGAGAGAGAGAGAGAGAGAGACATACAGAGAGAGAGAGAGAGAGAGAGAGAGAGAGAGAGAGAGAGAGAGAGAATTAGATTTTTAGTATCAATAAACATTAAACATTGAACAACACAATTAAACAATTAATTAGACATCGTTAAAAGTCAAAGATCTGAAACTGTTATTTGGACTTTTATGTTGTTTCCTGCTGCGCGCCATGTTTGTAGTTCTTTATAGGTTTTCTTGTTACTTCGTTTCTCCAGATGTTTCTTGTGTCCTTTGTTACACCAGTGTAGTGTGTCGGTCTGTGTTTTATGCTTCATTCAGTGTTTTGTCCTGTATTATTATTTTATTCCTGTCACCCTCACTGACAACTTTTATCAATACTTTGCTCTTTTTCTCTTTATATTGAGATGTTTATATAGATACTTATAGACATTTATCTTCATCTTTATTTGTGAAGAATGTTTATGTTTATTTATTCTGTGCTTTGCCAATGTAACTTGTGTTTTATCTTGAATCAGTGTTGTGTTGTGTTGTGTTGTGTTGTGTACTCACTGTATTGAACATTGTCGCTGATCTTGTGTATGACAGTAAACTTCAGGTTGCTGAGATGTTTCGCTACATTGATCATCATTCCTGAGATGTTCTCTGGATCTGACGCTCCACACTGAACTCTGGAAGAACATTCAGGAGTCATTCTGACATTCTGCCCAGACTTTACATTCACAATCACAGCAAACACAACACAAACCTCTCCAGTGTGCTCTTCAAGTTCTGTTGAGAAACAAACACATGATTGACATGATTGACATGATGGAAAATGAGCCTCATATATTGGAGTGAAGATTGAAGCACCTGTAGGAATGAAACATCTTCAGCTGTCATCTGCTCCTCTACACCTCTGATTGTGTGTGAAAGAGATGAAATGTCTCTGTTGATCTTCTCAATCTTCTCCTTCATCATCTGACTCTTCTGCTCCTCTTCCTCTCTCAGGGCTCTTATTCTGGCTGATTCTTCATCATGTAGAAGCTGGTGAAGTTCCTCAAACTCTTCATGAATCTGCGTCTCTGTGCAGCGACTCTGAATCTGAGAAACACATAATGACTCAATCAGCTCTCCATCAATATAAACATTTACAAAAACATGATGATTCATTCAAACCTTTATATGTTCTGCTGTTTCATCCAAATTCTGTTTAAACTCCTCGAATATTCTCAGTTTCTCTTGTAAGGGTTTTAATGCACTTCTGAGTTTCTCCTGAAAGAAAACAACATGTTATTATAAATAAATATTTTGTATATTTAACTAAACAATTTTTAATAGTGTATGTTACCACAGAGTATAATGATGAGACATTTTAATGGTTATTTATTTGTCATTGTGAACAGTCCATCAGTTATTGATGTCATTAATGTGATGAAATGTTTTCATTATTATTGATCTTTACCTTATTCTCTTCGACAGCTTCATCGACAGGACAGAATTTGTGGTTGTTGTGTGTTCTGGAGACTTGACACACGACACACACGGGCTGTTGATCATCCAGACAGAAGAGTTTGAGTTTCTCATTGTGAAGATGACAGACTGATGAAGATCTCTCACTTCTCTCCTGTAAGAAACTCTCACACAGATTCTTCAGAGCCAGATTTAATGGAGGATCCACTGTTGATCTTTTTCTGCAAACTGGACATTCTTGAGCTCCTTTAATTTCCCAGAATCTGTGAATACAGTCTTTACAGACACTGTGACTACAGGACAACACAACAGGATCTTTAAAGATCTCACAGCACACAGGACAAGATAAATCCTCCTCAGAAAAACCTTTAGACGCCATTCTCTCTGAGTGAAATGTCTCAATCCTTCAGTGTCACTTTCAGTTCAGTAAAGTAATAATCCAGTTTCAACTCTCAGTGTTCAGTTGTGAAAAAATATCTTCACATCCACAGCAAGGACCAAATCTGTGCATTCAAAAGATTTCCTTCATTTTCAACATTATCATCAAATGATCGAGTTTCTTATTCAACTGAGTGACAGGTTTGTGACGATCTCAGTTTCCTGATTCTCTGTGTAAGTGGGAGGAGTTTATTCACAGACACGCCTCCTGATTCTACACAGACCAATGAGATTTATTGTGTTCGACTGAAATACTTTAGATTGACTTGTAATTACACGCTTTAGTTTGACTACATTCATATATTGTCTTCGCTCGAGAACACATTTGTTATAGAGATTAAATATGTGACACAAGATTATTAACTGCAGCTTTGATGGAAACGTTTATAAACAAATATTCATCAATTATGATGTTTTTAAAGATTACATTTTATTCAGGGCAGAAAAATATAAAGTACCATGAAAGAAACAAGAGATGTGGTTTAAAACTGTATTACACACAACTGTACAACAGAACAAAGAGAAAATCATTGAGAGATTCAACATCATCTGCCTGTTAGAAAGTGAACAAGAAGCTTTAAATAAAATCATGTCAGTTAGTAAATGTTGATATGAAACAGTTGAGATAGTTGTTAAAAGGTCATAGGTCAAATGACCTTTTAACTGCCTTGATGCCTTCTTACTTTGAAATGCTGCCTCCAAAGGTTAGAGATTTCGGACACATTTGAATAATCTTTTTAATTATATTTTTCGTAAAAGTCATGCGAAATAATAATAATGAGCATTGCGCCACTACGAAACTACAACTCCCATGAGCGCTTCCGGCACCCAGTGTTTGGTCATGCGCACTACCGACACACAAGTCCCCGTGAAGAAGTGAAATGAACGGAAAAGTCTGTTGGTCAAACCGCCAGCATGTTGACGCTTCGCTACAAGACCGTGTGGCGGTGAAGTCCCTTGTCCTCATGCAGTCTGCTGAGCTCGAGAAGATGCAGATACTAGATGCGTCTCCGTTCCAAGGCTGCGTCCTCTGGAGGATGTATTTGTCACTGGCACACGTCAATAATAAGGATTATTATTTCAGAAAGGCAACCGACACATTTCAGGGAAGGAAAGAAACTACAATGATTACGTCTTAATTTAAATAAATGTTCATTTGGTGATGTTTTTAATTGAAATGAGACGACCTCAATGACGCATGTGGTGGACAAATGTGACCTCCAGAGGACGCAGCCTTCGAATTGAGATGCAGCTACTGTTTCGGACTGCACACGCTTATTGTGGTCAATCTGCATTTCAAAGGTTTTAAATTGAGCTAAATCAAGTAAAATTACTTAAAATCAAGTCATCTTAGCATGTCCAAGTCAACTTTAATCATTTAAAATGCAATTTCCCAACAACAGTAATGTGGCCAGTAAACATGTTGAGTGGCTAGTAACTTTGGAAACCTCTCGCCAAAGCGGCTGGAAAGCACAAAAGTAAACCTCTCCTGCTAAAACACTTGATATCATGTTTAGAACTTCACCGATGATTTTACTCTGTGGGAATTTCTCGGGAAGGTTTTGCTGTGAGCACCTGAAATGAACTTCCACATCTTTCATGACACATTTGAACACAATCGATCGATTATCTGTTTGTCATCTGTACTGAAAACAAGGTGATTTTCTCTGCTGTAGTGACTTCTGTGATGCAACAGCGACATCTTCTGGTAGGATAAATAATAACATCCTCCTCTGATCTCACCAGACGTTTTTCTACACACATCAGAGAAACATTCTTCCCCCAGTTTACAAACTTCCACAAAGACTTGAACCAGTTTCAACAAAACATTTCATACATACTGGGAGAAAAGTCAAGAAGCTCAAACCTGCTGCAAGATATGTCAAGTCCTGCCACGACAAAACGACAACCAGCACAACACAACACAACACTGACACAACACAACACTGACAAAACACACACAAACTGACACTATATGACAGGATCCTGTCACCCTCCCTGACAACTTTCATCAATACTTTGCTCTTTTTCTCTTTATATTGAGATGTTTATATAGATACTTATAGACATTTATCTTCATCTTTATTTGTGCAGAATGTTTGTTTATTTATTCTGTGCTTTGCCAATGTAACTTGTGTTTTATCATGCCAATGAAGCTTCTTTGAATCTTGAATCAGTGTTGTGTTGTGTTGTGTTGTGTTGTGTACTCACTGTATTGAACATTGTCCTTCATCTTGTGTATGACAGTAAACTTCAGGTTGTTGAGATGTTTTGTTACTTTGATTCCTGTGATGAAGAAACTCTTCTTCATTTTCAGTTCAGTAAAGTAATAATCCAGTTTAAACTCTCAGTGTTTTTGGGTAAAATAAAACATATCTTCACATCCACAGCAGAGACTTTTAAAACTATCTGACAGAAATATGAACAATCTTAAAAAAGGAAAATATGAAGATGATCTTGATCAGATGATCGTGTGTTCTGAGTGACAGGTTACATGTGAACTATAAGCAGAATAAGTTTGACAGGTTTGTCTTCCTGATTCTCTGTGGAAGTGGGAGGAGTTTATTCACAGACACCTGATGATTCTGACCAATGAGATTTATTGTGTTCAACTGAAAGACTTTAGATTGACTTTCATGCTTAAGTTAGACAACATGAATTTACTAGAGAATAAATGAGAGAATAATCTGTAATACTAGATTACTTTGATTGACAATATAACAAACAAATATTCATCAATCATGGATGTTTTTAAAGATTTGATTCATGGCAGAAAAATATAAAGTACCATGAAAAAACTGAATTGTGATTTTAAACATACAATTGTGTTGGAACAGAAAGAAAATCATTCATAGATTCAACATCATCTGCATGTTAGAAACTGGAAAAGAGGCTTTACATTAAATCCTGTCACGCTGTCATTTGATACATAAAGACAAACAATTATTCTCAAAAATTAATAGAAATACAATCTGTAATATTGATGGAACATAATGACAGTTTTCAGAGTTCATGACGATTATTACACACAAAATATAATATTTTACTGAAATCTGTTGTGTTTGTTACTGATGTGATTTTACTGGTAAGATCATCAGAGGAGAAATGTTACAGTTAACACAGAACAATGGATAAAGTCCTTCAGTAAACTTGTGTGTGAAAGTGTGTATGTGTGTGTTAGTGAGAGGATCAGAGAAGGACAGTTTTCCTCCGTCACAATTCAGCTCAACTCGGATTCTCTCAACTTTCTCTTTCACTGAGAGATCAAGACCTGTTTCTGGTGTAATGACTGCAGCGTATTCACCAGAGTAATACCCCACACACCAGACTCCAGTCCTGGAGAATATTTTATTCTTCCTCTGAGCAGATTCTGTCATCACACCCAGACACCAGTGTGTGTTATTTCCAACCTGAACATCCCAGCAGTGAATCCCTGAACTAAAACTCTCTGAACCCAAAACACATAAAAGCTCATCAAATCTCTCTGGATTATCAGGAATCAGATCTGCTGCATCTGGACTGAATCTCACACTGATCAGATCATCAGACACGAGGAGATCACAGTAAGCTGTGTTCGGATCTAAAGTCACTGGAGCTGGAGAGAGAGAGAGAGAAAGAGACAGAGAGAGAGAGAGAGAGAGAGAGAGAGAGAGAGAGAGAGAGAGAGAGAGAGAGAGAGAGAGAGAGAGACAGACAGACAGAGAGAGAGAGAGATTTAGATTTTTAGTATCAATAAACATTAACAATTGAACAACACAATAAACACAATTAAACAATTAATTAGACATCGTTAAAAGTCAAAGATCTGAAACTGTTATTTTGGACTTTTATGTTGTTTCCTGCTGCGCGCCATGTTTGTAGTTCTTTATAGGTTTTCTTGTTACTTCGTTTCTCCAGATGTTTCTTGTGCCCTTTGTTACACCAGTGTAGTGTGTCGGTCTGTGTTTTATGCTTCATTCAGTGTTTTGTCCTGTATTATTATTTCATTAAACGTTTTACTGCACGTGGATTCGCTTCCTGCCTAGTTACTCATGTTACAACTGTTCAGCTGCGAGCAATTTAAAGATCATTTGAGATTTATAGATTCCACATCTGAAAAAGAGGTGTAGACACTATTCTGTTCATATGTTCGTTCTATAACTCAAATGTTCGCACAAAATGATTGTAAAATTAAATTTAGGACAAAACACACACAAACTGACACTATATGACAGGATCCTGTCACCCTCAGTGACAACTTTCATCAATACTTTGCTCTTTTTCTCTTTATATTGAGATGTTTATGTAGATACTTATAGACATTTATTTTATTTTTATCTTCATCTTTATTTGTGCAAATGTTTATATTAAATTTTCCTGTGTTTTGGCAATTTAACATTTGTTTTATCATGCCAATAAAGCTTCTATGAATCTTGAATCAGTGTGTTGTGTTGTGTTGTGTTGTGTTGTGTTGTGTTGTGTTGTGTGTTGTTGTGTTGTGTTGTGTTGTGTACTCACTGTATTGAACATTGTCGCTGATCTTGTGTATGACAGTAAACTTCAGGTTGCTGAGATGTTTCGCTACATTGATCATCATTCCTGAGATGTTCTCTGGATCTGACGCTCCACACTGAACTCTGGAAGAACATTCAGGAGTCATTCTGACATTCTGCCCAGACTTTACATTCACAATCACAGCAAACACAACACAAACCTCTCCAGTGTGCTCTTCAAGTTCTGTTGAGAAACAAACACATGATTGACATGATTGACATGATGGAAAATGAGCCTCATATATTGGAGTGAAGATTGAAGCACCTGTAGGAATGAAACATCTTCAGCTGTCATCTGCTCCTCTACACCTCATGTCTCTGTTGTGAAATTCTGGCTGAATCATGAGCTGGTGAAGTTCCTCAAACCTTCATGAAGCGACTCTGATCTGAATGCTCAATCAGTAAACATTCATGATATTCATTCAAACCTTTATATGTTCTGATTCTGTTTCTGCAAGTGGGTATTCACTCTTCTTCTCTCATGTAGAAAAGAAATGAACTTCATCTATTGACTCAATCAGAAAGAACATGATGATCATTCAAACCTTTATATGTTTGCTGTTTCATCCAAAATTCTGTTTAAAGAATATTCTCAGTTTCTCTGTAAGGGTTTTAATGCACTTCTGAGTTTCTCCTGAAAGAAAACAACATCTTATTAAGAATCATGTCTACATTTGGCAGATGTTTTGTTCAAAGTGACTTCAAGTTTATCCAAGGTAAATATATGATCACATGAAATAAAACTTTTGACCTTTGTACTGCTCATGCAACACTCTTGTGTAACACTTCTCATAATTACTCTCTTAAGATGAATAGCTTTATGTTTTTGAATTAAAGTGCCTGCAAAAAGCCTAAATATACATGTAACTCATAAGAAACACCTGAATGTAGCTTGTCACGGAATTATCATGTTTTTAAATGAACCCATAATGAATAACGGTCTAAGGGGCTGCTAGGGGGAGATTTTCCTTACATGTCTCCAGAAATGTCCAGCTGAAAAAAAAAAAAACCTGAAATACTTTATTATTAATTATTATTCTAAATAAAATAACTAAATAATAATTTCAATTTAATCGCAGAAAATATGAAAATTATGCACAAAGAAATTGTTGCCCTTACAGAATATCTGATTGCCCCCGTCAGCCAGCCTAGTCTGTGTGTGAATATCTAAAACCATCAGTTATTGTTGTTATTAATGTGAACATTTTGAATATTATTGATCTTTACCTTATTCTCTTCGACAGCTTCATCGACAGGACAGAATTTGTGGTTGTTGTGTGTTCTGGAGTCTCGACACACGACACACACGGGCTGTTGATCATCCAGACAGAAGAGTTTGAGTTTCTCATTGTGAAGATGACAGACTGATGAAGATCTCTCACTTCTCTCCTGTAAGAAACTCTCACACAGATTCTTCAGAGCCAGATTTAATGGAGGATCCACTGTTGATCTTCTTCTGCAAACTGGACATTCTTGAGCTCCTTTACTTCTCCAGAATCTGTGAATACAGTCTTTACAGACACTGTGACTACAGGACAACACAACAGGATCTTTAAAGATCTCACAGCACACAGGACAAGAGAAATCCTCCTCAGAAAAACTTTTAGACGCCATTTTCTAATTGGAAATGTCAAAATCCTTCTTCAAAGTTTTCTTTGAACTTTTTACTAATGTAATTATCTGGTTGAAATACTCAGCATTCCTTTCAAAATAAAATCCAATATCTTCACATCCACAGCAGACAGTGTTGTTAAAGCTGAGTAACAGGTTACGTGAAGATCTCAGTTTCCTTGATCTGTGTGAAAGTAGGAGGAGGAGTTTCTTCACCACACCTTATAATGGAGGTTTGTTTGATTCCAGGGTCTGCAATACGAATGCAAAATAACCGAATGAATGTCACTTCGCCAAACTGTAACAAATCTCCAAAGTCGCTCGCAAATAGACGTGCATTTGTGCAACAAGCACACCATCAGAGAGAGTGTTTTGTGCCAGGGACATTGGCCTTGCTGGTTCGGACTTTGAACCGGTTTTATTACAAATGGAAACAGCAGAGTAGTTGGCGCCAGAATACAAGGCAGAGCTCTGTACAAATGTGACCGTATGACGATCATTAACTTACACTGGTAAAGCCTGTACTCAGACCCCAATTACAGAGCCTCCCCAATTACAGACTTTCAACTAAATGAAAAGGACGAGCAGAGACAAAACCACAGACTACAAATTTATTTATCAAAGTTACTAAAAAACACCTGGAGCTCAACATCAAGGATAAAATGTAATCAATGTGAATGAATCATCCCAATGGGCTTCGTTTAGATGGTTCCCCTGGGCCGGCCACCCATACACTGGCCAAACACACCCAAAAAGAACAAAATATACTAACAAAGGAACAATTCACAACAAAATAAATTAAAGTTGGTTTCCTTCTTTGGCATTATGTCTTTGTTTAAACATTTCCGCTCAATTCAGAAAACAAAATAAATACAAATCAAAACACTTCAAACCAACCAAACCCAAAAAAATATAATTAATTTAAACCCACTCAACACCCATCAGATAAACCAAGGTCAAAAGAACAACAGAACAGATAAACCACAATTACTCAACTCCGTAATAGAGCAGCATAAATGTAAGCAAGACAACGAAAGGATACAACAACCCAAATAACGAAAATAAAACAAACTAAAATTGGTTAATAAACAATACCTTATAATAATACAGTAAAGCAATCCAACAAAACACAATTCCACTCCATTACACACACATTTAAACAAAATACACAGACAACGAATAAACGCAAATCAATGAAATTACGCCAGCGACATGAGCGAACCCAGTGGCGCCAGAGTCAACGGCAACGGGTTTAGAGCGTATCCAACGTGATAGTGTACAGACGTTCAAGACAATCACGAGCGTTCAATGCAACAAGAGAATCCCGCGTCCCAAACTGGAAGTGATATTTTAACCACAGCAAAACAGCAGCTGGCAACTTCTGAAAAACAAATAGACATTTTCGTTTGCTCCCTCCCCACTCCTCTCAGATTTATAGTCACACAAACCGGGTAAGGGAAACATAATATTACCTTTCACGTGCAAGACACTCACTCACACATGCTCACTAGCATCAAAAGCACGATCACTAGACGTAATCTTTATTAACCAACCACATATTTGAACTTTAAACACATACATTCTCACCTGAACAACTCTCAAAACTATATTTTGTGACCAAATAACAGTAATATTGAAAAAACCAGAAAAAGTGCATCATCCGGGAACTTAAAGTGCACTTCTATTTTGAGGATGTTCAATGGGAAGGCACTGCTCGCACGATTTATACTACAAAATGGCGTAGAATAGATTATAAGTGCGCAATTTGGGACGCAGCTTTTGTTATTTCAGGTCACATTTCAAGGTAGGAAAGAAACTACAATGATTAGTGTTAATTGATATAAATGTTAATTTTGTACTATTTTTAACTGAAATGAGACAACCTCAATGACGTCCCTTACGGAACTAATATATGGGAATATACTGCAAAATATAAACGCGATATATTACATAATACATTTCCATATATTGGAAGCTGGTGCTAATATTTTTCAACATACAGCAATATATGCATTGACAATACTGTACATGGATATATATTGAACATATAAATATATTAGAAACGAAGACAAAAATAAATCTAATATTCATCGAATTTGATTCTTTATTGAGTATATTGCACATAGATGTTCCCATATAATTGTGACTGTATAGTATACACATATATGGACACATTCACAGAATGTGTTAAAGCAGATTTCTAGGTCCCAGCTTTGCTTCTGACTGCTAAAGGAGAGTATATCTTTTTTAATGTAGGTGTTATTTCATGTCTTTTTGCTGGTTATTAATATAGGGGAGATCTGTTAGTGTTTAATGTTGTATTACCAAAATTTAGAAGTGTTTCTAGTATGTGTAAATTTGTGAGGTTACCGTGGTGTTGAAGAGTAGAGCCTGGGTTATACAAAAAATATCTGAAGATTATAAATGACATTGTTTAAAAGTGATGGCTGCGCGCTTCTCAGTGAAGTGATTGTCTGTTCACTTAGTGCTTTAGTATGAGCAGGGTGTGCTTTTGATGTTGAATGTTGTAAATGGTTGTTTAACATAAGAAAATATATATTTCCATATATGTGTTTGTATACATGGTATGAGTAAGTATATTATGGTCAATATATTTTTACACATCCACTACCATATCTTGTCACATGTACATCAATATATTATAAAAGATTATAAATTACATATATTGGACATATAAGGAAATATATTGTAAATATTTTTCAATATATGAAAAGCGGCAAATCCTTATGTATTATTCAATATTTGTAATATATTTACATTTACATTTAGCAGACGCTTTTATCCAAAGCGACTTACAGATGGGGTTAAACAATCGAAGCAAATTCGGACAACATAAGTACAACAAAAAGCATAAGCGCAATGAAAAAATCTGGTTCATAAAGCCTAGTATACAGAGCTAAGTTGGAAGTTTGGCGCATTGGATCGTGGACGCCATCACCTTGTCGTACCGATCCCAAGGTCTCCCGTGGTCTCACTCCATCCGGGATGGAGCCTCCTCGTGGGCACTGGCTCAGGGCGCCTCCCTGACAGACATCTGCAGAGCTGCGGGTTGGGCTATGCCCGATTCATTCGTAAGGTTCTACAAACTTTGTGTAGAGCCGGTGTCTGCCCGCGTCTTGCACACCAGGTAAGACCGACGGCCGGCTGGGCGCACGCCTGTGAAGCGCCTTCTCCCCTTCATCAGGGGAGTCAGGGCGCTGGTCCAGCTTCCCTACTTCCTCCACTGGATGAAGTATAAGCATTCCATCCATCCCCACTGGTGAGACCGTGTAGGTATTCCACGTATTATCTCCCTACGGCAGATGTGGTCTCCGTAGCGTTAGCCCCTCAGGCGAGGGGTAGCGCTTCCCAGTGTTCCTTACGGTGTGGGCGGCTATCTCGCCCTAGAGTAGCAAAGTCCACCGTCTGTACGGCCGTTAGTAAGAGCTTCTCGTCGTGATTCACGCAATTGATGCCTTACTACACCACTGGAAGGTTACGATTCGCAGTTACGCTCACTTGTGACTCTCCCAGGCCAGTCAGTGTCGCTCCGCTGGAGGTCGTGACCTTTGTGAATGAAACTCGGTAATCGTTGCATCCCTAGTTGTGTACTCACTGTATTGAACATTGTCCTTCATCTCGTGTATGACCGTAAACTTCAGGTTGCTGAGATGTTTTTCTACATTGATCTCATTCAGAAATAAAGTAGAAAATAAAATAGAAAGGGAAAACCGTGAGGTCAATCTTACAGCTAAAATTCCCAAACTAACCAATTACTTCAGTTCCCTCAGGGACGAAACATCCATGCCCGTGGAGATTCCTGGGTGCAGCGGCAATACACATTTAGCATCACCCACCGTGCTTCACATGTTGAAGGAGAGTTAGCAGCAGCAGCAGCAGTAGGTTATTGTTCTTATAAAGAAGTTAGAAAGCAAGGGGTTTTATGAATGTTTACTTTGCCCTTTAGATGAAAACGACAGTAATAGTGCAGCAACAATATTAGACAGCTCATCTGATCGATAACAAATGCGATGGAGTGAAGAGCGCTGCTCCTTGTCAAAGTTTTATTTGGGACAAGAACGACTGAGCCATTTTACACAGTTTTATCGGAATGCGACATGTCACATGGTTAAAAGCATGGATTTAACAATATCATTATAGGGGTTTGTGCTCAGCTAAAGTCCGTTAAGACTTTAACGTTAAGACCCTTGAAAGTATTTATTGTAAAATACTCATTAAGGAAGTGATTGGAAATGTTTTTGCTGTTTGTTTGAAGTTCAAATCTGTTTTTTAATAGCCTTAAAAGTTTAGAAGGTTTTGCAAACGTGTGCTTATATAAATAGAAATTAAATATAAGTATTAAATGTTAAATATAAGCATTAAATGTCAAATTATTAAATGTCAAATTAAATATAAGTATTAAATGTCAAATTAAAATAACAAAGTTAAAAGAATTGGAAATATTTAAAAGTAAATATAAGAAATAAATATAAAATGAAATTCAAACAGTAGTAGAAAATTAGATGCAATAATTAGAAATGAAAATATAATAATAATAGCAATAAAAATGTAAATAACATGCAGAAGACACCGTGGCGCGGCAATTAAATGAAGGGGGCGCTTGGGGTTGCCATAGTTGTGTTCTTAATCCGGCCTTGTCTATGAATCGAATGTACGCACAAAATGATCAAATTTAGGACGTTTTTTACGCAACATGTTAGAAATGAGCCCCGGGTCTGTGTCAACTGTCTTATTTGTTGTTCTCTTTATATCTTGTACTGGATTAGTGGGCACGAGCCGTCTGATTTTTGTCTTCATCTTTTTCTTATTCTTATCACGACATGTTTCATGCTTACACCTTCATTTTTGGGACATGCCTGATTGTGACCGAATTATTTCATTCAGCAGATATACAGACAAGATAATCTAATGTTTCATTCTGAATGTCAAATTAAGATTCTGTTCTAATTCACAGTCATTTAGATGAATCTCCTGAAAGACACCACATGATGATTCAATCAGATTTACCTTTTCACCAGAGAAAGCTTTCTGAACTGTGAGAGTTCTTTGATTATCTCTATTTCAAAAGGATGAAACATCTGATAGAGTCACTTCTTAACAGATCTGGAATGAGGAAGCACAGAAGTAAAAAGAAGTCAGTGTTGTGTGTTGTGTTGTGTTGTGTTGTGTTGTGTTGTGTTGTGTTGTGTTGTGTTGTGTGTTGTGTTGTGTACTCACTGTATTGAACATTGTCCTTCATCTTGTGTATGACAGTAAACTTCAGGTTGTTGATGTTTTGCTACTTTGATCATCATTCCTGAGATGAAGAAACTCTTCTTCATTTTCAGTTCAGTAAAGTAATAATCCAGTTTAAACTCTCAGTGTTTTGGGTAAAATAAAACATATCTTCACATCCACAGCAGAGACTTTTAAAACTATCTGACAGAAATATGAACAATCTTAAAAAGGAAAATATGAAGATGATCTTGATCTGATCAGATGATCGTGTGTTCTGAGTGACAGGTTACATGTGAACTATAAGCAGAATAAGTTTGACAGGTTTGTCTTCCTGATTCTCTGTGGAAGTGGGAGGAGTTTATTCACAGACACACCTGATGATTCTGACCAATGAGATTTATTGTGTTCAACTGAAAGACTTTAGATTGACTTTCATGCTTAAGTTAGACTACATGAATTTACTAGAGAATAAATGAGAGAATAAATCTGTAATACTAGATTACTTTGATTGACAATATAACAAACAAATATTCATCAATCATGGATGTTTTTAAAGATTTGATTCATGGCAGAAAAATATAAAGTACCATGAAAAAACTGAATTGTGATTTTAAACATACAATTGTGTTGGAACAGAAAGAAAATCATTCATAGATTCAACATCATCTGCATGTTAGAAACTGGAAAAGAGGCTTTACATTAAATCCTGTCACGCTGTCATTTGATACATAAAGACAAACAATTCTTCTCAAAAATTAATACAAATACAATCTGTAATATTGATGGAACATAATGACAGTTTTCAGAGTTCATGACGATTATTACACACAAATATAATATTTACTGAAATCTGTTTGTTACTGATGTGATTTTACAGGTAAGATCATCAGAGGGAGAATGTTACAGAAAACACAGAACCATGGATAAAGTCCTTCAGTAAACTTGTGTGTGAAAGTGTGTATGTGTGTGTTAGTGAGAGGATCAGAGAAGGACAGTTTTCCTCCGTCACAATCCAGCTCAACTCGGATTCTCTCAACTTTCTCTTTCACTGAGAGATCAAGACCTGTTACTGGTGTAATGACGGCAGCATATTCACCAGAGTTATAATACACACACCAGACTCCAGTCCTGGAGATATTTTTTTGTTCTTCTCTGAGCAGGATTCTGTCATCACACCCAGACACCAGCCTGTTTCTCTCCAACCTGAACATCCCAGCAGTGATCCCTTGAACTAAAACTCTCTGAGCCCAAAACACATGGAGACACATCAAATCTCTCTGGATTATCAGGAATCAGATCTGCTGCATCTGCACTGAATCTCACACTGATAGATCAATCAGACACGAGGAGTTTACAGATGAGATGTGTTGGATCTAAAGGCAAGAGATGGAGAGAGAGCGAGAGAGTGAGACTAGAGCTGGAGGAGGAGAGAGAGGACGACTTTTGGAGATGAGAGAGAGGGGGTGAGAGAGAGATTTTTTGTATCAATAAACATTAAACATTAACAATTGAACTACACAATAACACAATTAAACATATTTAATTAGACATCGTTAAAAGTCAAGATCTGAAACTGTTATTTTGGACATTTATGTGTTTCTGCTGCGCGCCATGTTGTAGTTCTTTATAGGTTTTCTTGTACTTCGTTTCTCCAGATGTTTCTTGTGTCCTTTGTTACACCAGTTGTAGTGGGGGTCGGGGTGTTTTATGCCTTCATTCAGGTTTTGTTCCTGTATTATATTTCATTAAAACGGTTTTTTACTGCACGTGGATTCGCTTCCTGCCTAGTTACTCATGTTACAACTGTTCAGCTGCGAGAAATTTAAAGATCATTGAGATTTAGAGATTCACATTGAAAAAGAGGTGTTAGTGTAGACACTATTCTGTTTCATATGTTCGTTTCTATAACTCAAATGTCACAGGAAATGATTGTAAAATCAAATTTAGGACAAAACCCACACAAACTGACCAATATATGACAGGAATCCTCCATAGCTTGTCACCCCTCCGTGACAACTTTAATTCAACACTTTGCCTCTTTTGCTCTTATATTGAGAGTTTATGGAGATCTTATTATACATTGATTTAAATCTTTATTGCTGAGAATGTTTATAGAAAAGTTTCCTGTTGTTTCCTGCAATTTAACATTTGTTTTATCATGCCAATAGAGCTTCTTATGAATCTTGCATCAGTGTGTCTGTGTTGTGTTGTGTTTGTGTTGTGGCCCTTGTGGTTGTTTGTGTTGGTTGTGTTGTGTACTACTTGTATTGAACATTGTCGATGATCTTGCTGTATGACAGCTAAACTTCTAATTGTGTTGCTGAGAGGTTCGCTACATTGATATCATTCCTGGATTGTTCTCTGGATTGACGCCTCCACATGAAATCAGGGAAGAAAACACCTTGTGTCGCGTGTGTCCACCTGTGACTCGAAATTATTTGTGTCCTCTATTTTTGAATTTTTTTTTTCTTTCCTTCCTTTCCTCTGCATCTCTCCCCTTTAACATTATTTACACTGTTACCTCACACAGCACCTACACACCCCTAGGCACAACACAAACCTCTCCAGTGTTCTCTTCAGTTCTGTTGAGAAAACAAACACATGATTGACATGATTGTGAAAATTGAAGCCTCTATATTGGAGGGTGGAGAGTAGGTATGGAGAGAAGCCGAGTCAGAGCTGATGATGGAAGGTAAGAATCGCACGAGTACGCGAGACATCCTGTCCAGACCATAGAGGCTACGAGAGAGTAGGTCGTCAAGCACGCGCTCGAGCCAGCAGGCCGCACTCCAGCGGCGGGGAAAGGGAGGGTGTATGTAACGGAGAGACCCGGTCCGTCCCGCTAAAAAAAGAGATGACTCGTGTGTGTTCCTCTACACCTCTAATATTTCCTCAAACTGGAAGGAGTAGAAACATGGTGCAACCCGTATGAGGTGGAAGCAAATACATGTCAAGAGATGAATGGTCATCTGTGACTTCTCAATTTCTCTTCATCATTTGACTCTACTTCTGACTTCCCTTCTTCATATTCAGGGCTCTTATTTGGATGACTTCTTCATCATGTAGAAGCTCCGCGTGAGTTCCTCAAACTCTTCATGTCCAATCTGCGTCTCTGTCCGGGACTCTGAATTGAGAGAAACACAGCACGAATGACCAATCAGCTCTCCATCAATATAAACATTTACACATAAAGAACACGATGATTCTATCAAACCTTTATATGTTTGCTGTTTTATCAAATTCTGTTTAACACTTACTCAAATATTCAGTTTCTCCTAACGGGTTTTTTTTAATGCCACTTCTGGTTTTCTCCTGAAAGAAAACAACATGTTATTATAAAAAGAATTATTTTGTAATTTAATACTAAACCACATTTTTAATAGTGCCTATTGTTACCAACAGAGTAAATTGATTAGACATTTTTATGAGACATTTTTAATGGTTATTTAATTTGTCATGGAAACAGTCCATCAGTTATGTGTCCGTAATGTGAGGGAACTGTTTTAATTATTATTGATCTTTACCTATTCTCTTGCAGCTTCATCGAACAGGACCAGAATGTTGTGGTTGTTTGTGTGTTCTGGAGACTTGACACACGACCACACGGGCCCTGGGATCCATCCAGACAGAAAGAGTTGAGCTTTTCTCATTGTGAGATGACAGACTGATAGAAGACTCTCTCCTCTCTCCTGTAAGAAACTCTCACACAGAATCTTACAGAGCCAGATTTAATGGAGGAATCCCACTTGTTGATCTTTTTCTGCCAAACTGGCCATTCTTGAGCTCCTTTAATTTCCCAGAATCTGTTGAATAAGTATTATACAGACCTGTGACGACAGACAACAACAAAAGGATCTTAAAGATCTCAAAGCACACAGGACAAGCTAAATCATCCTCAGAAAAAATTTTAGACGCCATTCTCTCTGAGTGAAATATGAAATGTCTCAATCCTTCAGCAGTGTCACTTTCCAGTTCAGCTAAAGTAATAATCCAGTTTCAACTCTCAGTGTTCAGTTGTGAATAAAAATAGCTTCACATCCACAGCAAGGGACCAAATCTGTGCATTCAAAAGGGAATTTTCCT